>SCLH01000064.1:210990-259011 GCA_004367855.1 Oikopleura vanhoeffeni | reverse complement strand
CTAAATATTTTTATGTTCATTTACAGCACTTTCACCTCTCAGTGAGATTTTTAATGGTCAACCATTCTTATCGGATTCAAAATTATTATTTCAACAAAAATTATTTATTAACGCGAACTGTGTCAGAAAACACAAATGCACAGGTAACTATTTGAACAAAGTGCGCAGGTGGAGGTTAACAACCTCAATTTTACAAAGTGTATTTACAAAGTAGAGAAGGCAAGCGGAAAAACTCCTTCCGGATCATGGGTATAGCAGATGTGAAAATTTTTATTGTCTAGAGCAAAAGAAACCGGATAAAAAATATCCTGTGAATACATCGTTTTAACTCTTGGGCGGATATTAAACTGAATATATGACCATTTACATTGATACTCAACAATATTCAACTCAGCAAAGGTACCGAAATTTATTTCCATGCACTATCTTGCCAACATTACAAGCGGGAACTAGCTAAAAAGTGAAGAAACAATTCTTTTCTATATTTAAAACCTCAGCAAAAAAGCACTTCAATTTTCAAACATTTACAATCTCACTTCTCAATTATCAAAAACAATTTCCGAAATTTTACTGGGTAAAATTTCGGAAGAAAATATCTTTGTTTGTATCTTCCGTTTTTCACCCTTTTGTTGGCTGTCTAGCCGCCTGGGTAAAAAAACGGAGAAATCGAAAAGACTCACCATGTATTTTCACCGTATTAACACTGATGCTTTTTTCATAAAAACACTGCCCCAGTTTCAATATTCAGTAAAATGAAAATCGCTTTGCCATTTTTTCGAAAATGGGTTATCCGATTAGACCAACCAATACACTGGGGACTTAATTTTTAACTTTTGACGTTTCCCCTCAGACTGATTTTCCGTGCATTTCTAGATACTGTGCTCAAGATCAAGTTTATTTATCTCACAAAATTATTACTTTTGAAAATGACCTTTATCGGTTGAAACGTCAAGTTTTATAATAAAATACAACATATTTATATTGATAACTGTAACTAATAACTGTTATTCAATATATTTAACTTTCCATTCATGAGAAATGACTATCTGAAATTATCGTCAGTGACAAAAATTCGGGTGAATGGTAAAATGTTAAAAATTAAGATGTCAAAAATTTAAAAATGCAAAAATTCCAATTATTTGTCAATGCATGAAAAAGTAGATCACACGGCACTGATGGAAATTTTTTATCAGATGATGTCATATTTTTACTTTTATTTGTTGAAAATAATGATGTAAATTTCAGCGCTTTACATATTCACTTTTTAACATTTTACCCTTGATCCCAAAAATTCATGCGTAATGTTGAAATTTTGACTGTTTACAAAAAGGTTACTTAAGGGGGTGGTCGTCGCATTTTAAGCGGTTTTAATTAGCTCAATTAGTCGGCCAAAAGTACAAATCGTCGGACCAACTTTACCTCTCTTTGATATATCCCTTATCACTTTTTGGTTAGAATGCATAGCCCACAACGTTAAAATCACACGTTAAAAGGAGTAGTGGCTACGCATTCTGACCAAAAAGTGATAAAGGGATATTTAAACAAAAATCTGCATCCTAAAAAACAATTCAATTTAATTCGTCCAATCAGAAACGTGCTTACAAAAGTGACGAAATTATTTTTTCAAAATGTATCTCCTCCCTGAGTTTTCAAGGTTAACAACATGATCATGTTTTAAATTAACCGAAAGAACGTGAGCAGACCCCGAAGTTGAGTTTTTGAACAAATTCTTTGATTTGGCTTCAGAATCATCAAAAAACAGTAATTTGACCCTATGTTAACTAGAGCAAAATACAGTTTGTTGGTGATTCTGAAGCCAAATCAAAGAATTTGTTCAAAAACTCAACTTGGAGGTATGCTCACGTTCTGTCCGGTTAATTTGAAACATGAATAATTGTAAACCTTGAAACTCAAGGGGGGGGGGATACATTTTGAAAAAAAATAATTCCGTCACTTTTGTAAGCACGTTTCTGATTGGACGAGCCCATTCCGCGTTAATTTTTGGATATGTATTTTTAGGATGCAAGGTTTTTGTTTAAATATATCAAAGAGAGGTAAAAGTTGGTCCAACAATTTGTACTTGTGCGACAATTGCCTATCGAAAACCCCTTAAAATGCGACGACCACCCCCTTAAGGTGATTTGCTTCCAGAAATATATAAAAAAAATTCGATGTCAAAAAATTTCCAAAATTTTCTATATTTTCAAACTTTTATTTTTCTTACCCGCACTGTATCTTTTGAATTAATAACTCTTTTGCTCTAATTTTTGTTGCATTAGATCAGGGTTTTGAAGAAAATTTCCAAAACTTTTTTGATGTAAAATCTTAATTTTTAATACATTTTGTCGTAAGTTGCACAACTGAAACAAGTTGTAAAAATAGTCAGATCCAATGTCTAGATCACGAGGAAAAAGTTAATTACCTGAAAAAAATACTTTAGAAAAAATTCCATAATTATTGCAAATTCGGAAAAAATTTTATCGAAATCATCTTTTTATAGGTTTTTATAAGCAAACCGTTAATAAAAATAAGAATGCAGCTAAAATCAGCTTCCTATACTTCTGAGTTCTGCGATACAGCCTCCGTCGGTTACCCAAATTTCTGGATCTAAGAAAATATTTGGAATTTTTGTTTTTTCGAAATTTCTAAATTTTTTTATTGCCATTTCAAGATTTAATTCACAGTGATCTAATGCAACAAATTTGAGCAAAAGATTATTAATTCAAAAGATACAGTGCGGGTAAGAAAATAAAGTTTGAAAATATAGAAAATTTTGGAAATTTTTTGACATCGAATTTTTTTTATATATTTTCTTGGAAGGCAAATCACCTTAAGGGCTGGTGGTCGTGCGCATTTTAAGGGGTTTTCGATAGGCAATTGTCGCAAAGTACAAATTGTTGGACCAACTTTTACCTCTTTGATGTATATTTAAACAAAAACTTGCATCCTAAAAAACAATCCAAATTAACGGATGGCTCGGTCCAATCAGAAACGTGCTTACAAAGTGACGGAATTATTTTTTCAAAATGTATCCCCCCCCCCTGATTTTCAAGGTTACAATTATTCATGTTTCAAATTAACCGGAAGAACGTGAGCAACCTCCAAGTTGAGTTTTGAACAAATTCTTTGATTTGGCTCAGAATCACCAACCAAAACTGTATTTTGGCTCTAGTTAACATAGGGTCAAATTACGTTTTTTTGATGATTCTGAAGCTCAAATCAAGAATTTTGTTCAAAAACTCAACTTCGGGGTCTGCTCACGTTCTTCCGGTTAATTTAAAACATGAATCATTGTTAAACCTTGAAAACTCAGGGAGGAGATACATTTGAAAAAATAATTCGTCACTTTTGTAAGCCGTTTCTGTTGGACGAATTAAATTGAATTGTTTTTTAGGATGCAAGTTTTTGTTTTAATATCCCTTATCACTTTTTGGTCAGAATGCGTAGCCTACTCCTTTTTAACGTGTGATTTTAACGTTGTGGCTGTATGGCATTCTAACCAAAAAGTGATAAGGGATATATCAAAGAGAGGTAAAGTTGGTCCGACGATTTGTACTTTTTTGCGACAATTGGCTATTAAAAACCTTAAAATGCGACGGACCACCCCCTTAAGTAACCTTTTTGTAAACAGTCAAAATTCAACATTACGCATGAATTTTTGGGATCAAGGGTTAAAATGTAAAAAGTGGAATATGTAAAGCGCTGAAATTACATCATTTATTTTCAACAATAAAAGTAAAAAATATGACATCATCTGATAAAAAATTTCCATCGTGCCGTGTGATCTACTTTTTCATGCATTGACAAATAATTGGAATTTTGCATTTTAAATTTTTACATCTTAATTTTTAACATTTACCATTCACCCCGAATTTTTTGTCACTGACGATAATTTCAGATAGTCATTTCTCATTGAATGGAAAGTTAAATATATTGAAAAACAGTATTTTGTTACAGTTATCAATATATAAATATGTTGTATTTTTTATAAACTTGACGTTTCACCGATTAAAGGTCATTTTTCAAAAGTAATATTTTGTGAGATAAATAAACTTGATCTTGAGCACAGTATCTAGAAATGCACGGAAAATCAGTCTGAGGGAACGTCAAAAGTTAAAAATTAAGTCCCCAGTGTATTGGTTGGTCTAATCGGATAACCCATTTCGAAAAAATGGCAAAGCGATTTCATTTTACTGAATATTGAAACTGGGGCAGTGTTTTTATGAAAAAAGCATCAGTGTTAATACGGTGAAATACATGTGAGTCTTTTCGATTTCTCCGTTTTTTACCCAGGCGGCTAGACAGCCACAAAAGGGTGAAAACGGAAGATACAAACAAAGATATTTTCTTTCCGAAATTTACCCAGTAATTTCGGAAATTGTTTTTGATAATTGGAGAGAGCGAGATGGTAAATGTTTGAAAATTGAAGTGCTTTTTTGCTGAGGTTTTAAATATAGAAAAGAATGTTTCTTACTTTTTAGCTAGTTCCCGCTTGTAATGTTGGCAAGATAGTGATGGAAATAAATTTCGGTACCTTTGCTGAGTTGAATTGTTGAGTATCAATGTAAATGTCATATATTCAGTTTAATATCCGCCCAAGATTAAAACGATTGTATTCACAGGATATTTTTATCCGGTTTCTTTTGCTCTAGACAATAAAAATTTTCACATCTGCTATACCCATGATCCGGAAGGAGTTTTCCGCTTGGCTTCTCTACTTTGTAAATACACTTTGTAAAATTGAGGTGTTAACCTCCACCTGCGCACTTTGTTCAAATAGTACCTGTGCATTTGTGTTTTCTGACACAGTTCCGGTTATAATAATTGTGTGAAATATAATTTTGATCCGATTAAGAATGGTGACATAAAAATCTCACTGAGAGGTGAAAGTGCTGTAAAGATGAACATAAAATATTTAGGTTTTTCAGGATTGTTGCGTTCAATAGCCTGATTAAATACAATAAAAATGTTTTCATCTCGACCGGATGTCCTGCGGTGGGTAATTGACCTTAAAGAAATATCAGCATAGCTTAGCTTGAAAACTCATGAAATTATTGATAGTCTTCAAAAATAATTCATTTCGTTTTCACTGATAGATACACCAACGACTCTTTGAAGTGACATTTATTTCTTTAACAAAAAATCACTTCAAAGTCAAATAACGAATGGTTTTAGCTTTTGGGTTTTCAGTAACGTTTTACTCCAAAGATGATTGGGTGATATTTCAAATTTCGAAATAATTATTAATTCTTCACTAGAATATATTTCAAAGAAAAAAATTCTTAAGTAAAATCCGAGTTTTGTGAAAAAAAACTAAAATTAACTACCACTCTGATATGAAAATTGAGTTTTGCGTATTAGCTCTAACGGTTCGCTATTATCGACGGTTCCAATAATCGTAGATGCAATAAGTGCCCTCGCGGATTCGTTTTATAAAAAAATTTCATCAAAAAGAGTTATTTCAAAAAAAACGCTTTTTCGGAACCGACCAGTGAATTGTAGTGGCACACAGTGTACCGGACACGAAAAAAATAACTGTTATTTTCTTTCGGTATTTTGAGTCAATCAACTGAGCTATACTATTCGAGTACTGTGAAAATTGCTAGTAAGTAACATCTTGTTCATTCAGGATAGTTCGTCTCACTTCTCTTGTAGGTTTTTACCTGTTCTGTAATGTTTGTTTACCTAGCATATCTACTGATCGGATGATATAATTCGACGGGCTGTACCGATGATCGGGCCTTGCTCGGAAGCTATTTATGAGTAATTTATTGAAATTATATAAAACAAAGGTGAATTCATCTGTGTGTGTAGGCTTTTCGACGTCTGCGTCACACAAAATAACCGGATTACCTTGGAATAAATAGCAAATTAGGTCATTAAAAACATAAAAGCGTTTTAAGACCCCGGCATAATCGATCAGAAAAACATTTTTATGATCAATGATGAGAAGTGTTTTTTTCTAGGATCAAAAAGGTTTCTTGCATTTCTAGACATAAATTTTGAAAGACTGACGAAACTTTTTTTTATTTTTAAATTGCTTTAATATATTATAATTTTATTAAAAAGCAACGTTTCGATAATTCATTCATTCAAGCTAATAATACTTTTGTGAGTTTAGAAAAAGTAACAGTACGAAATCTAGAGTACCAGATTTTTGTGTGTGAAAAATTAATAAATGTGGGCAAACAAGATCTAATTTTTAGGCCCACTTAAATAAGGAGAAATTGTTATGAAACTATTTGCTCATTCAAAAATGGCTGGTTTATTCGTATAAAATACTTTGCTTTAATATATCCCCTTTCCACACTTTTGTGATTATCCCGGCCTGGTTGGAAAACGTAGGTGTGTTTTAAGTAGTAGGGCCGGAATATTCACAAAGTGTGAATAGGGGATATGCTTATAAAAAAAATGAAACAATATCCTAAAAAAAATTGATTTTGAAAATTGTTTAGAAAAGGCTGAAGAAATCGCAATTTTGAAAAAATATATTTTATTTACAATTGGTAAAAATGTTAAAAAAGAAAAATTCATCTACTGACTTATTTTTCAAATATCACTAGAATGCTTAAAAATTGCTTAAAAAATTTAAAGTTAAGTTACATTTTATTTCGATTTTAAAATCGCTGAAATTTGCTTCAAAACTTTATAAAAAAGTTTTCTATCAATTTTTTCTCATTTTTTGGCTCTTACCTTTAAAAAATAAAAGAAAAAACTAAAATCAGCCAAATAGTTTTCATTTGAACAATGTGTATCAAAGTCCGAACCTGATATGTTTGTGAAATAATACCCAGATAACTAATATATTTTTAGGCTGGTGCTGGCCAGTACAGTTATTGATCAGCATGTTTGGTACTCGCCTATTGTGTTAACTGGTACTTGTGTGGAGTAAATGTGGCTGGCACGTGCACGGAGATTAACGCATGGTACGTTTACAAAGACGAGATTTGTTGGCTTCACCGATTATGAATACAAAAAATGGTCGATGGCTTTGAAAACAAATGTTATTCAATCTGTGAATGCTGAGCAGGCACTGTTTGAGAAAAAAAATCAGCTAACATTTGACGTTATTCTCATAATATATTATCCGAGTATGTAGATCAAAATGCCTAGTATACAAAAACCAATTGTTGTTCAATTCAGGGATGATTGTTGTTGCCCGTCCACTCTCGTTGTATTTTTGTATTTTTACTGTAATTTTTACCTTGAATTGGTTTTGTATACTAGCTTTGACTCTACTCGAATAGGAAATTAATTCGATGGAAATGTACAATTTCAGTCAACAAAGTACTTTCTATCATTGTGAAATTTGCATATTTAAATAATGGGCTGAATATTTTAGGGCCGAAATATACCAATATTAGTCGGTTCAAGCTTCTGCGGTAGACCGATATAAATGATAATTATCAGACCACCAAAATGTATTTTTTCGTTCTATTATTCGTATTTTATTTTGTCCAACCCATAAGCGTTCTTACAATAAACACGAAAAAGATACTCTATGGGAGACTCAATAAGCACTTGTTCTAAGCCTGCTGCCAGTTAATGTCCATCAAAAATTTAGGACGAGTTGTCGACGTTGTCCGAATTCAAAAGGCAAACCCAAACTCACAGCGGATGAATGAAGGATGGATACAATATTGATGGTGAAAACCCAGTTGTACCGGTTTTGACTCGGAACCGGACGTAGTGCCAGAAGTGGTTAGAAGCCAGTTAGCGAGCCGGTGATACCGAAAAATGATAAAATTTGAACCAAACCGGAAGTTGATATTCTTGTCGAACCCAAACCTCAACCGGAATCGGACGTCGACCAGAATGTAAATAAGCCAGTCATGAACCGCGTTGAAACCGAGATAATACTTCGGAATCGACATCAGAAGTTGATACTCCGGTCATACCAGAACTTTATATGGTAGATCAGAATGGAGAATAAGCCAGTATTAAAACCGGTTGATACTGAAGATATAACGTTGAAACCAAAAACGGAAAACTATCAAACCAACACTTAAACCGGAGTTGATAATGTAGAAAACAGAACTGGTTAATAAACCAGTTATTGAACGTGATACTGAAGATATTGCATCAACACCAAATCCGGAAGATGATATCGTAGAACCAGAACTGGTTAATACCCGGTTAATGAGCGGATTGACACTGAGATATTGCCCCAACACCAAAACCCGGAAGTTGATATCACGAAACCGGTAAATACGGCCAGTTATTGAACCGTTGAAAGCGAAGATAAGGTCGAAACCAGAACGGTAGATGAGCCTGTTGTTGAACCAGTTATTTCGCCCGGTTGAAAAACCAGTAATTAACCTACGAAGAACCTTACATTCCAACATCACAAAATCTGAAGTTTGAACCGGCTGAAGATAATTTTCGAAGGATTTTTGCTTGACGGCTGCCCTGAAATAGAAAACAGCGAATCGAACGTTGATAATGTGGGAACCGGTTGAAGGTAATTTGGTAATTTTTGACATGACAACTGCTGCTGCCAAAAACATTATCACCAGTAATTGAACCAGAAATCGAACCGGTTGATTATGTTATGCCAGACTTAGAGACGAAGATTATGTTATGCCGGGAACTGGGGGACCCATTTTTGAGCGACCCACTTATAGCGACGAAGATGACACTCCTTTTGAGCGACCAGACGATTACGAATTAAATGGTTGCAATCACCTTTTAAACCAGAATTCCAGGTTAGAGAAAATTTTTATAACGATTCGAAACGTGTACTTCATAAATTATACATGTGTTATATTTCCTTTTTGTGGATTTTAGGTCTTTCATAAATAATATACAGTGGTTGACCACTTAAACCCCCCCCCTTTTGGCAAAAGATGTAGGTATAACTCTCAATTGCCGAAAAATATCTTCAATTTTTCCAATATACAAGATTTATATTGGTACTTGCTGGAAATCATTTGATACCACATTTATACCACTTTTCAAATTTGATTAATTTGGTGTTTTGTTGATAAAATACTGGAATTGACACCAATTACACAATCTGAATAGTGGCATAAAAAGCCAAGCAAGTGACATAATAAATATACTAGATTTCAAAAAAATTGTAAAAAACTTTAGATGTGATGACTTTCGGTCTATTTACAAGAGGAATCAGCACGCTATAAATAATTTTGTCTATTTGGCACAAACGAGTACACTGGGTTAACGATATTCAGAGACTTTTATATTATTGGTTTGCAATTATTTCTTAGAAAATTCTCATAATATTTGATAGTTGAAGTAGGTCTCGTTCTGAAGACTTACAATTTCGCGACAATCAGAAAATTATGACATTATAGTAGTGTATTGGGATGAATGGTCCGATTTTGAGAATGTAACGTTTCTTGCGGTGTTGTATGACGATTCGAACCAGAAAATGTATAAATGACAGGATGGAGATATAACTTGTCCTATGGGCGCTTCATACCAGGAAACAGAATGCATAATGGAAAATTGTGGTAAGTAACAGAAAATTAAAATATATCATCTTTAAAAATCACAGATTTAATCTTGTTTTTTTGTTCTGAAAATACAGATAATCGAAATAAATGGTGTAATTTTATATCTTCATATATATACAATACACTTTATGGAGTTAAATCATTACTACTTTAACATCAGTAAGTGGCCTATTTTTTTGAAGGACTTTTATGATATTTAATCACTCAGTTTGCTTTATCTCTCCATTAAGTATTTTTTGGACTTAAAACTTTTTTTTAACCATTTAAATGGAATAAAAAGTATTTTTTTTGTAAGGAAATGGGAAATTAAATTTTTTGATGGGGAAAAAAAAATATTTTTTGCGTAATTAAATTGGAAAAATTTTTGTACTTAATCAAAAACATAATTTTTATGAATCAAATGGATACTTTACAGTAAGTAACTATCCAAGCTTCAAACATGGCACTGGTCTTTTGGCTGCGATTATTACAGAAAGTGACATTATAGTGAAAAAATATTTATTTAAACAAAATGACAATAAAAACTTTTTTATTCGAATCTGCGGCTAGAGTTGGGTGTGGACTTTGTAACTGCTCTGTTGGCGAATCAAACAGTTGACAGCTGCTTTGCGTGAAATCTTTTACTTTTTTCCTTTTTCCTTCCGTTTTTAGAATTTCAGTTACGAGTTTTTCGGAATTTAGATCAATTGATTTCTAGTTTTCCAGCATAGTTACACCAGTTTTCTGGGGTAATTTCATGTTGTGAAATATACCCTTCAAGGCTGAAATCTTCGATTAAACTTCCGTTTTCTGCTGAAACCTAAATATATTTTATTATTCGAAATCAGTTGAAATGGTTGCCTTCAAAATGTTTTCAATTGAAAATTTTCAAAAAAATAATTTTTTTTTTAATTAAGTGTGAATGCATATCCCTCTTTTCACACTTTTGTTAATATCCCGGCCCTGATAAGGGAAACGTAGTGTGTTTTTTAAGTAGAAGAGCCGGCGATATTAACAACAGTGTGAATAAAGGGTATATTCATCAGCATGAAACTATTTTTTTAAAACATGTCTTGGAAGGAAATCAGAAAAAAATCAAATTAAGTGAAAATATAAGTAGAGATATGTGTTCTGATAGCGGCTTGTTTAAACCGGTCTTGTCAAACTTGTCATGAAATAAATATGATTAAAACATTTTTATTTAGATTCCAAACTACCAGCCTGAGGTTCTCTCATTAACTGCGATTTTCATGTCGAAAATAATTGACTGTGATTGAGTTCAATATTCAGATAAACTGTCTATTAACGCAGTTTACAAGAAATGCAGGCTGATCTTTCGTTGGAAAATTTACAATAGTGGGTCAGATACTTAAAGCTTACAAACCGCCCTTTTTTTCGAAAATGTGAGCTTCAACTTATTACAGACAGGGTCCGGCGTATGTTGAAACGCTAACGCAAAAACCTACGTAAAACCTGCAATCGCGCCACGGCATCTGGAAAATAAAAACTTTTTCTTCCGACGTTGCGCTTAGGTAGAGAGCTTTTCAACTCTCGAAAAGGCGTTCGAAAGGCTAAAGCATTTTATTTTGAGAATTTTTAGAAATGAAATAACCTTAAATTAATTAATAGTTTTAACTTTGTATTTTGATTCAATCTAGTACAGTTGAGTTTGTCTTAAAAATTCTGCAACAAATTTTGTTTCAAATAAATCTATCAAATTTTTAAAGGCCATTTTTTACGTAACTATTTATTTTTGTTGAAAATCAAGCTGAGAAATTCTTCTGGAAATATCTGTGCTTATAAGAATGGCGCAGGGAACTACAGTCTACACTATTCTTTGTAGTGGTGTATTAATGGTCACAATTAATTTTCCATTTCCTAGTAAATATGGTTTCTAGAATATTAAAATTCTCCGCATGATACGAATCCATACAGGCATAACCGGCCCCAGTCGCTTTATAAAATCTTTATTTAATATATTTTATTTGAAAAAATTAAATAAATATATTCTAGAACCTAAATTCGATTACTGCGTGAATCAATTATCCAAAAAGGTAGTTCTGAGGTTCCAAAACATTTACTTTTGGCATTTGTTGATAAAAATTTTGACCAAAAAATAACCCTAAAATTTCTTACTCTGAGCCCTTTAAACTAAATTTTATAAATTTCTTAGGTCTTGTTTTAATTAACAATCAAGAGCGTATCTTCCCCGACGTTCCGGCGTATAGGTAAAATCCGGCGATGCGAATAGGTGAAATCCGGCGTGTAGGTGAAGGTTCCAGCGAAAAAAAGTTTCACCTACATGTATATGCCGCGGACCCTGCTGTACAAGGTCAATCGGATTGTAAGCATGCGCATTTAGATCGGAAAAAATAAAATGATTTCCAACATTGAGAGATGTCAAACTAAATTTTTTAAAAAACCTTTAAAAAACCTGAATTTTCTTCGCATAGGTTCAACGCTTCGTTGTTGTACGGGTTTCAAAGGGCTCATCAATTGAAGTTTGGTGTATTTGGATCACGCTGAAATTATCCATAAAATTATCACAAAAGCTCGCCATTTCTTTATCTTTATAAGAAAATTATTTCGGAAAAATTTATTCTGGACTAAAGCTCAAAAATGGTTCGTGATAGGGTGTACAACGTTCGGATAAGGCTAGACGGTCTATATCCCTTTATTGCCATGCTGGCCTAATTTCGTCCATCAAACAGCGGAGGGGAAAAAGGAGCGGACGTTTGAAAACGAGTTAATCGATTTCAGTTGTCGTAGGATTAGCTCAAACATGAGCCACCAATTATCTAATGAAGTATAAACATTAAAAATCTGATCGGACAATGCTTCTTATTGTTTTCTGAGATTACTGTGATTTTTCTAATTATTAATTTTTATATGATTTTTGTAAAAGATAGGAAACAATGGTCTGATTTGGACCAATTTTTTATTTTGTATTTATTTACTAGACACTTATTCACTAGACGCTTTTGTGACTCAAATAAGAAAATAACGAATAATGCCTTTCAGATCATTATAGTTTTTTTCAATACATCGACCAAACGTTCGGAATAAGGGAAGTCAGTGATGTATTTATCTTACTTTCAAAATCATTTTAACACCCGATACAACCCCTACTATAATCTGAAAAAATGCTCATAATTGGTAATTACCTAGCCATATTTAAACTGGGAATTTCGCCATTTGAGAAACTCCTGATGAATTTCATTTGGCATATTGCTTTCAGCGGAATGTTCTTGGTAATTTTCGTGCGTAATTCACAATTTATTTCCTTCGAGGAAAATTAGATTTGACCTCGCTTAGCAAATTTTCAAATTAACGTCGAAGCTGTATCTTGCACCACCCAAATGTCATTTGCATTGTGTATTCAAATACAAAGTTTCAAAATTATGTGCCAAAATGGCACTCATCGGCTGCAAACAAGTGTAATAAATTTCATTTATAATTTGTTAGTTATCAGCACACTTAATTAGACATCAAGAGATTAAAAAAATAATATAAGAATCATAATTGCAGTTTCACTGGTTTTTATGAACGGAAACATGCAACATAAATTTTAATTTTGTTTAATCGCGAAAATTTTCAAATATTCCGAAATTTGCTCATCAAAAATTAACCTTCTTATTATAAAATTCAATTCAGCGCATTTTATTGTGATTTTAAAGTGATCCAATTCTAAATTTAAAAACTACTTCCCAGTCAATACTTGATCAACTTAAAGTACTTTTTAATATTCCTTCAATATCNAGTTGTGCAACTTACTGACAAAAATGTATTAAAAATTAAGATTTTTACTCAAAAAAAGTTTTGGAAATTTTCTTCAAAACCCTATTTTTGACGAATTTGAGGGTAAATAAACTTTGAATGCATCTGAAAGCCTAATAATGATGAAAATTGAAAAAACTCGACGCATCTCTTCGCTTTGCACACTTTCAAAGGAGTGCTTTTATTTAAAAAAAAATCTGATGTTTTTCGACGAAATGCCATCGTACCAGCAAACATGCGCAAAAACACCCATTTATTTCGGAAATTTCTCTTGATAACAAGAAATTTGAAAATCAGGGCACGCACGGATGTTAAGCTTACAAATTAAAGTTAATACTGAAAAAAAGAGAAAATTTTGATATCCAGGAGCTAGATGTAGTTGTACCAAAAAATGGAAAAAATCACCTTTTGGACCGGTATACCGGCCGGTCCGGTCATACAAAATACTTTTGACACCATTTTTGAAAATTTCAAACAAATATCTCCTAGAATCCGAAGTTTGAACTCAATACGAATTGCGGTTAGCTCAGAACTAACGTTTGAAAATCAGTAAAACCCGTCGGTTACCCCCTTAAACGCACTTATTTGAACCTCCTCATCAATACGCATATTTTTATTCTGTTGCCCAATGACAAGGTCAATTAAATGAGTAAACTTCAATTATAAACAACCCAAACCCGATGAATTTGAGGGAAGTTTCTTTTTAATCAAACATGAGCTCGAATAGAATAAAAAACCGCTTTATTTCAGTATAAATAATCAAGAAATATTGTTAAGGTCGCTTTTTTTATCGGGAGGTCCATAAGGGGTATCTGTTCTGAGAGAACCAGACTAGATAGCGACCAACCGTTTTTTGCATCTAAATCTTAACACATTTGTGGGCGTGAACTTTTTCTATATTTCCGCGCCATGACGTTTTTGCAAAACCAGGTTGTCGGGATTTGCTACATTCCAAAGTTTAATTTATAGGTTCTAAAATTTACCCAGAGTGTTTTTGAACCTTTTGATGTGTTTGAAGTCAAATATCTACTATTTCCCATGATTTCATGAAAATTTCCTACATTTGTATTTTTGGTGAACGGACTCATCATATAATGTAATATGTTGACTTTGAACGCTGATTGCTGATCAACTTTCGATGTCAAAGAAAAATTTGCCCACTACAATCGGTTGATTCAGATGCAAAAGACCCTTGGTCGTCTATTCTATTCTGTTCTTCAGAACAGCCATGACCCTTAGGAACGCATGAACGGCGGTCAACTTTAGTCAGAATCGTAAATGGCCCCTTAACTTTGTTCAAATTGACTGACATTTTCAAAAATAGGCCAATAAGAAGCCTGGAAATGAAAAATTTTAAATGAGCTCAAATCGATTTTTTTGGTAAAAAAGTCACACTCATAATTTCAGCCAATTTGAACAAAGTTAAGGGGCCATTTACGATTCTGAATAAAGTTGACCGCCGTGTCACACGGCCCGTGTGGCATAAGTCCGGTTTTTTAGAGCAATATTTGAAAGAAAAAAAAATGTGGAAATTTATTTTATTTATTTTGCGCTAAAAAGTAGCTTAAAAATTCTGCAGATTCAAAAATTTCTTAAATATCAAAGTTTTTTTCATGAAAAAGTGTAAAAAATGCCAAAAAATAGAGAAAAAAAACTTTTTTTGAGATAAAAATTGACCTTAGATTGCGTTTTGATATTAAAAAATGTGCTGACTATCAAAAAAATGGCGCCTACTACACCCACAATTTTATTGAAAATTGTTCGCAAGCATAAAATTTTTAAAAATTCAGTGCCGAATGGCAGTTATCGAGTGTACAGCCAAATGTTAAAAATTTCACCAACAGTTTCAAAATGATAATCACGCGACCTACCCATTAGTTAACATACGGAGATTTAATAGATATCAAAATGTTTAATATGTGATTCTGCCTGATTTTTTATGAAGAGTTCAAAAAACCACTTAAAATTTTTTTGGACTTGATTTGCAGAAAATTTGTATAATTTTTCTAAAAAAGTCGACAAAAAATGACAAATAAACATATTATGATTTTTCAAACAGCAGTCAGAAAATATGTGGACATGCATGAAAAAAAAATTTGCTATTATTTTGCTTTTATTCACAGATTTCAAAAAAACAATCAGAAAAAATTTTGGACGGAAAATGCGGAAAATTTTCATAATGCTTTGATTTTTTTCGAAAAATTAAAGTTCGGACTCGAATGTTTCCTAAAATAGACAAAAATGATTTTAATAAGTAGATGCACATTTATTCTGGTGCAAATAACGTTAATAAGCACAAAAAAGTAAAACACCTGATTAATTTCGTAAGTTAAATTTACTCCAGTCTGCGGAGTTGATGCCACCCGGAATGGCCCACCAATAAAAAAGCGACTTAAGCTAGATTATTATTTGCATTTTTAGCTCGAAGAGTTATTTGGGGGGTTTTGAAACAAATTATCATAGATAGTGAGCAATTTATGGAAATTGGGTGGGCGCCGTCATTTACCTTGGTAATTTTAAGTTGCGCCTACACTCAAGTAAATACCGTGAAAAACATCATCATTTGGCTATTGTAGCTCAAAACGACGCAACTCAAAAAGTCCGGTCATTTTCTGTTTATAATTTGTTAATATTTTAAGTCGCCAAATTTTTATTAGAGCACAGATATCCTTTTCCCAACGGAACTCCATCTCAAAAACGTTTCTATCTTTATAGCGCGTGTTCGAATCACCCTAATGTTGTCTTACTGATTGTCTTGAGTATGATTATAGACAAGGATGCTTGATATTGGGACCTCTAAATTTGATCGGTTGGTCTCACTCAAGCAATCACCAACACAATCACTTAGACAACATCAGTGGGATTCGAACACACGCTATAGAGATAGTAAACGTTTTTGAGATGGACCTCCGTTGGGAAAAGGATATATCTCAAAATTGTGAAACAATGCTACTAGAAAAATTTTGGCTGTTAAATTTCACAAAATCGCTGCCAAATTATTCTGATGAAAATGTTTAAAATATTTCCGACAAAAAAAGTGAGTTCAAACTAATTATGAAATTGAAAACTTATCAAGATCTTATCTTTTAAAGCTCTTAATTCCTCACTTTTCTTTGTTGTCGGTGAGAGTCTCGAAACAAAAGATCGTTAAAACTTAAATTTAAAGATCTCTATTATTAAAATTGCACGTTTCCTAAGCTCTCGTTTAACTTGGAAAATTTTCCATTAAATATTAAGAATTTCAGATTCTCATAAAAGCAAACAAAATCAGAGCTAAGATTCTGAAACTTCAGACTATAAAACTTCAGAAAAAATTATTGGACGATAATAAATCACTTTTGAGAAATAGAATCATAGCCATCGTAAACGCTTGAAAGAACACACAGAGTAAAATTATACTCAGAATAAGTTTCATGAATCTGAAACAAGATCAAATAGCTAAACTTTGCAAATACAACTTTCAGCAATTAACAGTAATTTTTTCAGCATTTTTTGATAAAAATAATTATTTGCTATTATAATTGATATCAATTATTTATTCCTATAATTCATCATAATTGTTAACCTAATTATCAATACAAATTATAAATAATTATAAACAATTATTATGTTCATTGCATTTCATTAATAATCATTGCAATTGATCAATGATAATATCAAGTAATGATGAGTATTTATATCGATCATTATGCCCGAGTAACTTAAATCTCTTATTCTGTATTCTTTTAAAAGGAAAATGAGAGATTTAAGTCACTCGGGCATCATGATGGATATCAACTTAAAACAATTATTATTATTAAATTTCTATAAAAATTACAATTATTAACAATAATTGTCGTTAATGATAATAAAAATTATTAATAAAAATTTTTATTTTTGATAATTATTGTAATTATATTTATTTATCTGCATAACATTTTTTGGATTCTCTAAGTTCTGAAAAGACATTTAAAACCCTCTACTTAATCATATATTTTGTAGTCAGTTATAATTTTAATCATCAAGAACAAGACAAGAATAACAATTTTTGAAATTATTTTTATTTCGAAAATAAAATACAAAAACTAAATTTTAGCTTATCTCAGCATAAATTTATTAGGAAATTTTTTTAAAATAGGTCAAAATACATACCTCGTTAACAGACCAAACAGTAAAGATATCATTCTTGATAAAATTGAATTTTTCCTCGATTATCGTCTCTCTATTGTCCAAACGGTTTTGTTACGCGCGTTATAAAGCAGTGTTGATAATGAGAAGACTGATGAGGCGCATTCATGAAATATTTTTTTTGAGTCGTAAACTTATTTGTTTTCCCTTTGATCTCCGGCGGTGACACACTGCCAAAGAGCGCTATAATTTCACTAGAGAAAAACATTTTAACACCCATTTTGATGTTTACTTATGAATGGTATTATAGGATTGTTCGAATATATACTTATAATAAGCTCATTTATAAAAGACTTTCTTTGACAGATTGTTCTTACGAGACAAATATCACCCCTGCCATTGTGTTTTGCAACACAGAAACCAGAACTCTAATGAGGATTTGTTGTTTTGTCCAACGGAATATCTGAACTCATATTTTGGAATTCAATTATAATTTAACAAAAAGTGAAATATTTTTGCGCACTGTGTTTGAAAACACAAATGAACAGATACAGTATGTACTTTTTCTGAATTAAAAGTTCTGATGGTAAGTTTTCAAAATGGTTAAAATTTTTTGAAAATTATTCCTCATGAAATGATTAAAATTAAGGGGGTAGCCAGGGGTCGGCACAATTGGATCGGATCGGAATCGGATCGGNAATCAACTTTCGATGTCAAAAAATTTTGACCACTACAATCGGTTTAGATTCAGTGCAAAGAACCGTTGGTCGCTATCTATTCTGGTTCTCAGAACAGATGCCCCTTAGGAGTGGGCACACGGCGGTCAACTTTATCAGAATCGTTAATGGCCCCTAACTTTGTTCAAATGACTGAAATTTCAAAAAAATAGCATCAGAAGCTTGGAAATGAAAAATTTTAAATGAGCTCAAATCGATTTTTTTGGTTAAAAAAGTCACACTCATAATTTCAGCCAATTTGAACAAAGTTAAGGGCCATTTACCTTCTGACTAAAGTTGACCGCCGTGTCACACGGCCCGTGTGGCATAAGTCCGGAGATGATAAATTTTTTTAGAAGCAATTTTGAAAGAAAAAAGAATGTGGAATATTTTATTTATTTGCTGTAAAATTAGCTTAAAAATTCTGCAAGTCAAAAAATTTCTTAAATATCAAAGTTTTTTCCATGAAAAAGTGTAAAAATGCAAAAATAGAGAAAAAACTTTTTTTTAGATAAAATTGACCTTAATTGCGTTTTGATATTAAAAAATGTCTACTATCAAAAAATGGCGCCTATACACCCCAATTTTATTGAAATTGTTTCGCAAGCATAAAATTTTTAAAAAATTCAGTGCCAATGGCATTACGAGTGTACAGCCAAATGTTAAAAATTTCACCAACAGTTTAGAAATGATAATCCGCGACCTACCCATTAGTTACATACGGAATTTAATAGATACAAATTTAATATGTGATTCTGCCTGATTTTTTATGAAGAGTTCAAAAAACCACTAAAAATTTTGTTTGACTTGATTTGCGCAAAATTTTATAATTTTCAAAAAGTCGACAAAAAATGAAAAATAATATTATGATTTTTTCAAACAGCAGTCAGAAATATGTAGACATGCATGAAAAAAAGAAATTGCTTTTTTCTTTATTCACAGATTTCAAAAAAACAATCAGAAAAAATTTTGGACGAAAAATGCGAAAATTTTCATAATGCTTTGATTTTTTTTGAAAAATTAAAGTTCGGACTCAAATTTCCTAAAATAGACAAAAATATTTTATAAGTAGATGCACATTTATTCTGGTTCAAATAACGTTAATAAGCACAAAAAAGTAAAACAGCTAATTAATTTCGTAAGTTAAATTACTCCAGTCTGCGGAGTTGATGCCACCCGGAATGGCCCACCAATAAAAAAAGCGACCTTAAGCTAGATTTATATTTGCATTTTTTAGCTCGAAGAGTTATTTGGGGGTTTTGAAACAAATTATCATAGATAGTGAGCAATTTAGGAAATTGGTGGGCGCCGTCATTTACCTTGGTAATTTTAAGTTGCGCCTACACTCAAGTAAATACCGTGAAAAACATCATCATTTTGGCTATTGTAGCTCAAAACGACGCAACTTAAAAAGTCCGGTCATTCTGTTTATAATTTGTAATATTTTAAGTCGCCAAAATTTTTATTAGAGCACAGATATTCTTTTCCCAACGGAACTCCATCTCAAAAACGTTTTCTATCTTTATAGCGCGTTGTTCGAATCACCCTAATGTTGTCTTACTGATTGTCTTGAGTATGATTATAGACAAGGATGCTTGATATTGGGACCGCTAATTTGATCGGTTGGGTCTCACTCAAGCAATCACTAACACAATCACTTAGACAACATCAGTGGGATTCGAACACACGCTATAGAATAGTAAACGTTTTTGAGATGGACCTCCGTTGGGAAAAGGATATATCTCAAATTGTGAAACACATGCTACTAGAAAAATTTTGCTGTTAAATCACAAAATCGCTGCCAATTATTCTGATGAAAATGTTTAAAAATATTTCCGACAAAAAAGTCGAGTTCAAACTAATTATGAAATTGAAAAACTTATCAAGATCTTATTCTTTTAAAGCTCTTAATTCCTCACTTTTCTTTGTTGTCGGTGAGGGTCTCGAAACAAAGATCGTTAAAACTTAAATTTAAAGATTCTATTATTAAAATTGCACGTTTCCTAAGCTCTCGTTTAACTTGGAAAATTTTCCATTAAATATTAAGAATTTCAGATTCTCATAAAAGCAAACAAAATCAGAGCTAAGATCTGAAACTTCAGACTTAAAACTTCAGAAAAAATATTGGACGATAATAAATCACTTTTGAGAAATAGAATCAAAGCCATCGTAAACGCTTTAAAAAGAACACACAGAGTGAATTATACTCAGAATAAGTTTCATGAATCTGAAACAAGATCAAATAGCTAAAACTTTTGCAAATACAACTTTCAGCAATTAACAGTAATTTTTTCAGCATTTTTTGATAAAAATAATTATTTGCTATTATAATTGATATCAATTATTTATTCCTATAATTCATCATAATTGTTAACCTAATTTCAATACAAATTATAAATAATTATAAACAATTATTATGTTCATTGCCATTTCATTAATAATCATTGCAATTGATCAATGATAATATCAAGTAATGAATGAGTATATTATCGATCATTATTTCCCGAGTAACTTAATCTCTTTTTCTTTATTCTTTTAAAAGGCAAATGAGAATTAAGTCACTCGGGCATCATGATGGATATCAACTTAAATCATCATTATTAATAATTTTTTTTATAAAAATTACAATATTAACAATAATTGTCGGTAATGATAATAAAAATTATTATAATTATTTTTATTTTTGATAATTATTTTAATTAATTTATTTATCTGCAAAGATGTTCTGAAAAGACATTTAAAACCCTCTACTTAATCATATATTTTGTAGTCAGTTATAATTTCATCATCAAGAACAAGACTAGAATAACAATTTTTGAAATTATTTTATTTCGAAAATAAAATACAAAAACTAAATTTTAGCTTATCTCAGCATAAATTTATTAGAGAAAATTTTTTAATAGGTCAAATACATACCTCGTTAACAGACCAAACAGTAAAGATATCATCTTTTGATAAAATTGAATTTTCCTCGATTATCGTCTCTCTTGTCCAAACGTTTTGTTACGCGCGTTATTAAAGCAGTTGTTGATAATGAGAAGACTGATGAGGCGATTCATGAAATATTTTTTTTGAGTCGTAAACTTATTTGTTTTCCCTTTGATCTCCGGCGGTGACACACTGCCAAAGAGCGCTATAATTTCACTAGGAGAAAACATTTTAACACCCATTTGATGTTTTACTTATGAATGGTATTAAGGATTGTTCGAATATATACTTATAATAAGCTCATTTATAAAGACTTTCTTTGAAGATGTTTACGAAGACAATATCACCCCTGCCATTGTGTTTTGCAACACAGAAAACCAGAACTCTAATGAAGATTTGTTGTTTTGTCCAACGGAATATCTGAACTCATATTTGGAATTCAAATATTAACAAAAAGTGAAATATTTTGCGCCATGTGTTTGAAACACAAATAACAAAGTATGTACTTTATTCAATTAAAAGTTACTGAAATTGATAAGTTTTCAAATGGTTAAAATTTGGTTTGTAAATTATTCCTCATGAATGATTAAAATTAAGGGGTAGCGCAGGGGGCGGCACAATTGGATCGAATCGAATATCGGTTGGATTCGGATCGGATCGGTATCGGTTTCGCGAATCCATCCCGATCCGATCCAATTTTTTTCAAAAGGCGAGCCGTCGGACCCGATCCGATCCATCTTTTCAAAATTTTTTTGAAAATCCTCTTTAAAAAGATGTCGGCCCTGTGCGCGATCATGCCATGAGTTTTACAGCTAGTATCATATCTTTAAATTTTGAAAAAATTGACGAAAATTATTCCAAATTTCTTGGAAAAATACTTTTTTCTGTTTTTTCGCGGAAAATGAATGGGAAACCCTATTTCAATTTGGTTATATCTTCTTACCTCTATTTTTGATTAACGAACAGGACTTGGGGACTGCCAATTTTCTTTCAAAAAAAAAATTTTTTTTCAAGTACGAAATATGGACTTGAAGAAATCTATTTTTCTGATAGTGAATGATACTTTTTTTGCTTAAAGCACTTTTCGTTATGGTTTCATATTAATAAAAATTGACTTTTTAAAAACTGCTCGCCCCTGCGCGCGCGATATTGGCATGAGTTTCTACGCGGTCCTGATTTTTGAGGTAAAAAACGTTACCCATGCAAAATTCAGCCTCTTTGTTAAAAATGTTCGCGGTCTACATGTGCGGAAATCGACTATTTCAGGAAAAACCGATCCAATTCCGATCCGATCCCGATCCGATCCAAAACATTTTGACGGACGATCCTGACTCCCGATCCGATTCCAAAAAAAATTTAGAGGCGACCGATCCGATCCCGATTCCGATCCAAAAAAATTTGAGCGAACCGATCCATCCCGAATCCGATTCCAAAAAAAAATTAAGGGCCGATCCGATTCCGATGCCGATCAAAAAAGTTTTCAGATGTGCCGACCCCTGGGGGTAGCATCGACTCAGCAGACTTGAGTTAATTTAACTTACGGAATTAATTAGCTGTTTACTTTTTTGTGCTTATTATCGTTAGCTGAACCAGAATAAATGTGCATCTACTTATAAAATTAATTTTTCTCAATTTTAGGAAAGATTTGAGTCCGAACCTTTATTTTTGAATTCGTAAAATTTTCAAAAAAAATCAAAGCATTATGAAAATTTTCCGCATTTTTTGTCCAAAATTTTTTCTTATTTTTTTGGAAATCTGTGAATAAAATAAAAAAAAATAGCCACTTTAACTTTCGTCATGCATATTTTCTGACAGTTGTTTGAAAAATCATAAAATCTTTATTTTTCATCTTCTGTCGAATTTTATGGAAATATTATAAAAATTTTTCGCAAATCATGTCCAAAATTTTCAATTTGTGGTTTTTCAAATTCTCAATACAAAATGAGGTAGAATCACAAATTTAATTTTTTGTATCTATTAAATATCCGTATGTCAACCAATGAGTTGGTCGCGCGATTTTCATTTCTAAACTATCGATGAAATTTTTAACACTCGGCTGTACACTCAATAAGTGCCATTCGGCACTAAATTTTTAGAAATTTTATGCTGGTAAAAAATTACAAATACAATTGTGGGTGTAATAGGCGCCATTTTTTTAGATAGTAAGGACATTTTTTTAATATGAAAAAGCAATTGGAGGTCAATTTTTATCTCAAAAAAAGTTGTTTTTCTCTACTTTTTGCCATTTTTGACCATTTTTCATGGAAAAAAACTTTCATATCAAGGAAACTTTTTAATAAGCAACATAGAAAACAGACTTTTAAGCGCATTACACCCGACAATGTCCGAAGTTTATTAATATCGTTATCAAAATAAATTCTATGGTTGGGTTAAGTTGGAAATGGATTTCCAATAAAAAGTGGTTTTTTAATATTTTTACAGATAGTTAGTTATGTTAAGAAATTAAAATATGAACTTTGCAAGAATGGACACTTTTATTGAAGATTATTAATTAAAAAATATAAATTTTCACATTTTTTTTTTCATATATCGCTCTGAAAAAATTTACCAATCTCTCGGATCGATGCCACCCCATTAAGAACAGTTGTCTTTCAATTTCCTGCTAGAATTTAAAATAAATTTTTTATTATAATTTTGGAAAAAAGTACTTAAAAATTACTGTTAAATAAGGAGGCGAAAATGGTTCAAACTAATTTTGCTAGGGCCATTCTGGACTTTTGAGTGTGTAGTTTTCTGAAAGCCCACACTAACCTAACTCACGCTTAGCCCAGACTTAGCGGCAAAGTCTTAGCCCACACTAACTTCTTACTGTTTAGGAACCATCTGAACATAAAATTTGGTCTACTAAGTCAGTGCCGAGTCAGCGTATATTAATGATTTGGTTAATTTTATCACTCATAATTCTGATTTTTAAACATTGTAATGTTTAATTGAGCAACTGTAGATACAAAAGCACAACGTTTTAAAAATTTCTGACTTTTTAGAATTTTGTGAAATACACGGGGCAACCCAATATCGCCAAAAGTTTGTTTCCAAAAAATTTCGGCGATATTGGCACATTCGGCGATATTGGCACATTCGGCGATATGGGGACAGATATAATTTTTTTTGTACAAAAAATGAAAAAAAGCCTAGGTGTTAAAAATGACGTCATATATCAAACAATTTTTAAATTTATAAAAGTTTCACTATAGCCTATATAGTCTATAGGTTTGAATGGAGTGAATCATCAAAATGCGTAAAATTAAATACTGCACTAAACGCAATCGAATAAAAGTTGAAAAAAGTATATTTCGTTTATTTAATCTTAAAAATAACCTCATTCATGACGCTCAAAAAGTGAATATAAATCTTCGTAAAATTTGGCGATATTGAGCATTTTCAGCGATATTGGCACATTCGGTGATATCGGCACTGATATTTTAGCTAAAAATCGTGAAATTGTGTTGGTTTTTCGGCGATATCGGGCCCCACTGTAAATGATTGAATTAGTCGTTCACTCCCAGGTCATTGGGGCCTCATCCTGCATGCGACAAGTAAAGAAAAATTTGTGAAAATTATGGTGCTAATAATTCGATGATTTTATAATTCGATAATTTCAGAAGAATAGCTTTTAAATACGAAGATTAAAGCAGTCGTTAATATGATTTTAATGTCATCAGCAATTTGATTGTTACAAGTCATAAAAACACTGTCACGGTTGAAAACGACTTGTGAATTAAAATATATGAAAAAGTTCGATAAAAATAAGATTTGTAGGAAATATAGGCAGACATATACTACATAAAACATGGGGAACCTATTCTTGTACCCAAATTGGTCAATCATCTTTTTGTGTCCTTAGTATATATCCTTTTCCGAACGGAACTCCATCTCAAAAACGCTTACTATCTCTATAGCGCGTGTTCGAATCCCACTGATGTTGTCTAAGTGATTGTCTTAGTGATTGCTTGAGTGATTACACATCGATAAAATTTAGCGGTTCCATTATCAAGACCCTTGCCTATAATCATATTCAAGATAATCACTAAGGCAACATGAGTGGGATTCGAACACGCGCTATAGAGATAGTAAGCGTTTTTGAGATGGAGTTCCGTTCGGAAAAGGATATTGCCTTGATGGGTACAAGAAAAGGTTACTTTTGTACTCAAATTGGTCTGATTGAAAAATATTTTGTTAAAAACGCAACGTCATGATTATGCGTCATAAGAGTGGTCAAAAAATTTAATCGACTGCGATTTGTAGCACAGTGATAGGCATAACTTATGCTGCATAAGTAGGGTCATTACCGGGAGATTTATCTGCAAACTAAACTCCTCAGCACAAAATTCAAATTTCGGTCGTTTCGATGACAAAAAAAGCGTAGGCGAAACGACTGACAAGGCAAATTTATTTGACCCTACTTGTACCGCATAAGTTATGCGGCATAAGTTATTCCTATCACTGTGCAGCAAAGTCTGTGCTCCAGTGCAGTTGGCGAAATTCCTCGACTACCCATATGACGCGTCATGACGCACAAGCATGAAGTTGCGTTTTTCAAGAAATATTTTTAATCAGACCAATTTGGGTAAACGAGTAGGTAAACCTTTTATTGTACTCATTTGAGTACAGAAGTACCGACTTTAAAATATATAAGAACCCATAATAGTTACCCATTATATAAGAACCAAATTGAGTATGATAATTTACCCAAAGAAAAACTTAAAGTACCGACAAAATAGCTCAGCTTATAACCAGAAAATTTGATTCAAAATTATTGGAAAATGCAGGAAAAACAGAAAATTCAGGTTTGGATTTTATTACAAATAGTATAAAAATGGAGGAAAAGAATATAGTATTATCTTTATATTTAGCCACGTCTTTGTGCGGTCTTTTTCATTTGCATTCTTGCTGAAAGGGCCGCCCTAGATAAGACAACTCTACCGCTACTTTTCACAGCAGGCCGTTTTTTCTTGGATCTTTTTTTTGGTTCAGGCTTTTCGAATATTCTATTACCTTCCATGTTGCTCAAAAATATGCGATCTATGTCCTCGAGAATTTGATTCAAAATAAAACAAATCTTACAATAATTAAAGAAAAATAGGAAGAGCATTTTGTCGGGAGAAACTTTTTTCTTCAAATCGTTTTTCGTTAAAACTATATTAATTTTGTTAAAATTTGTGAAATGTTCTCGGAAAATTTTTCATTTTTTCGTTAAAATTTTCAAGGTTTTTTGTCAAAAAAATTATAAATTATATTTTGTTTTCGTTAAAATTTTTTCATTTTGACGAAACAATTCTGAGTAAAAATAGTTATTATTTTGAAGCATCATTCCTGCACACCATAAAATACCAGCAGTATCTCGGCCGCAATCCCAATCGGCGTATGTGCTGGTTGTAGGTGCTACTGTGGTGGTGGTTGCTGGGGTTGGGGGTCCGCGGCGTTTCTGAGCTGCAGCGCGACGTAGTTGCTCAATGTTAAAACCCCCAGCACTCTTTTAAAATGTTTTGAATATTTTTAAAACCAAGTTTAGAATTTTAATGTCAAATTGTGCATTGTGGTCCCCGGTTTCTTAGCTTTCGTTTTAGCCTACTCTCCAAGCAAAGTTATTTCTGCCGTCGACTTAAAAACGCTCCCACACTTTAAGTATTTATTTTTCACGAGCTTTAACAAAACATAAAATAAATGTTCGGATGACATATTTTTGAAAAACAATTTGTTCGTTTTGCTGGAACGAATATAAACCACATGAGGTTGACTTTATCATTTATGTTTGAGCAACGATAAATGCGCTAGAGAGCTGAATCGATATAAATAATCTGAGAATTTGAAATTTATTCACTGTAATAATAATGAAATAAAAAACGGAAAAAGCACAATTTTTTTACCTACAGTGACAAAGTTCAGGACTGTATCGTGCTGAAACGGTACATGTCCCCTGTTCACCGTAATGATAATTAAGGTAGCTGACTTATTCATACAAGCTCGGCCAGCTACCTAAATTATCATTAGTGTGTACAGGGGAAATAATGAGGCCTCCCGAGCAAAAAATGAGCACCCGATAAAAAGGTCTGCCATACCGTATGGCCCATACGACGATCTATCGTATTTTTCTTCCCAAATTAGTCGACAAAATTTTTTGCAAACTTTTTCCGCAAAAACATCATTCCAAAAATTTAATATGCTGTCACTTACTGTATTCAAAGCATTCCTTATTTATCCCTATACTGCCTCGAACCGCTTTATTAGTGTATTTTGAATATTGACTGGGATTCGCTTTGTATTTCGGACGTGGGACGATTGGCCGTGGCACCTTTGGTATCGTCATTTTGGGTTTTGGGGCTGCTGGTGATTGATATCCCGAGAGACCTCCCGCGTAGTAGTTTGAGTAGGCAGGATAATCACCATAATCCGAATAATAATTATAATATCCTTTTGAAAGGGCTAAAAGATGAAAATAAAATAAATAACTGCAAATATTGGCGATTAATATTCACCATTGCACATGTGTGCTGATTTTTCCTGACTCGTGGCTAGATAAACCTTATTCTGAGTGTTTTAGCGTTGAACCTTAAAAAAAGTTTCTACTATAGTAATCATGGGTTCTGTTCTGAGTGCGGGTCGGGGTTAACATGGCGCTATTATGAGTGATGCTAATATGCAACTCCAACCTACGCAGGAATCATCGACCGCTCAATGCACCTTTCACGATGAGTATAGTAGCTGTTATGGTCATTTTGACGTTATATGATATGTTATCTAAGAAATCACGGCGTTTATTATTTTCTTGCCCTTTCCTGAATTGTAGCTCTCATAAGAATTCATATTATAGGATTGTCTGCCAGTATTTTGAGCCAAATAAGGTGATTTGGTTGTAATAGCAAGAGCCGCTGGCAAGCCTTGCTTGCTATATCCTGTCGGAGTTTGTCTATAAGATGATCCGATGGCCTTGGTATAACCAGTACCCTTTCTGAATCCAGTAGATTGATCATAATTTCTGCTGGTGCCTCCGTAAGAGTTAGGTTGTGGTTTTTTTCCGGGAGAAACCACACCCTTTGTTGGACATTTTGAACCGTTTGCGCCAAAAGGATTACAAGCAGGAGCACAACTAATCCTATAATTTATAAAATAAAAAACTTATCATGATATTGTTTTTCACGCACGGTTGCAATTCAACAAGTACCGCTGATTAGCATTTTCGCTAACGTGGCTTGTACGGAAATAACCGTTTCCAAGAAAAGGGTTGTACAACCCTGCTCTGAGAAATGTTTATTGCATAGTTTCCATGCGGATTGGAACTTTGACTATTCATTTGGCTGATTGGCATACGCAAACATTTCACGCTTAAAATGCTTCCGCAGATTAGTATAGAATACAACTCTTTTTTTTCACTCACAAAATTTTTTTCAAACCTGGAAGATATCGAGGTGAAACGTAGTTAAATAAAAATATGAAATTTAAAAAATGTATTCGCAGAAAACGTCCGTTAATTAATGGGACAAAATATCAGAATAGAATATCAAAAACGTCGTCAATTACTTTTTTATAAGTGTTAACTCTTGGAGGCATAGAGAGATAAGTTTCGCGTGGGCACCAATATTCTCCTCATAATTTAATTTTATCTCAATAACCGCGCAATGGTCAAAACTAGTTGAAAGTCTGAACATATTTTCGAATGAGTAAGAAATATTTCGAAAAAATCAAGTTTTTAGGATAAAATGGGAGCGTGCTTTCCGTAACCGAATTGGCCAATCGACTTTTTTGGTCCTTCCTATACTTTGCTTAGCTGGTGCCCGTGCTTTCCGTACCCAAATTGGTCTACATTAATTATTTTTATGTAGGTCAACTTGGGTACGGAAAGCACGGGCGTGCTTAGCGTACCAAAATTGGTCTGAATGAAAAATATGTTGTGAAAAACGCAACGTCATGATTATGTGTAATTAGGGTGGTTGAGGAATTCCACCGACTGCACTTGAGCACAGTGATACTTCTGGCCATAAGTAGGGTCAGTACCTGGAGACTTATTGGCAAAAGCTTTGTAACGCGATCGGTATAATAACAACAAAAAATGAATAATAATTTATTATCAATAAATCAACCTTTATAGCGCGGTTTAAAGCCCGAACGGTTGTTTTTTCATAATTTAATTGTGATCACTTGGAGGCTCCAAAATTTTTGTTCATGGTCGGAATCATTCTTCTTGAGAAAGTTTGACCCCATAAACTAAAATAATCCGGACTAAGGGGGTAGTTTGGCAGATGAGGCTCCCGGTACTGACTCTACTTATGCGGCATAAGATATGCCTATCATTGTGCTCCAGTGCAGTCGGCGAAATTCCTAAACCACTCTAATGACGCATAACCATGCCGTTGCGTTTTTCACAACATATTTTTCATTCAGACCAATTTGGGTACGCTAAACACGCCCGTGCTTTCCGTACCCAAATTGACCTAAATAAAAAGAATTAATGCAGACCAATTTGGGTACGGAAAGCACGGGCGTGCTAAGCGTACCCAAATGGGTACACTAGACACCGACTCGAAAAAATATGGTTGTTTTCTTGATTAAATAAGATTCGAGATGATTTTGTCATTCACATAGTAACTTTGTTTTGCTTAATGGACTCAAGAGACTTTCCTAAAAACTGGCTTGTTACAACCTTTTGTTTTATTAACATTCCGAAGATTATTCTATCAAAAGTCAGACTCTGTCGAAAAGTGTCCGCGAACATTTTTTTTACCATTTTGAGATGATTTGAAGTGGTTTGAGCCTTTCAAAAGGCTTTTTGCCTCCAAGTGTTCGAAATGTTATTTTACTATATATAAAGTCAGTCAATTCACAAATTTACATCTGAAAAAAATTTCATGGACAAGTTACAATGAAAATATTAATTTTATTTTTTAGCTTTAATTACCTAGAAACAAGTATATTTATTGCGAATAGTTTCAGTCTCATTCTCTTTATGTTTCCACGGTACTATCAAATTTATTTTCAGAAGAATTTTTAGATTGCGTCAGTCTAAAAAAACTGTTTAATGTAGTTTATAAAAAATCGGAGCGCGCAAGAATCAATTCAGGTTTCAGTTTATGCAAGTTATAAACCAAATTTATAAATATTTTGATTTATCTTCAGGATTATAAAATGAACATGACCTACGTATGACTTGTGACTCACAAGTTGTGAGATGTTTCACGCATAGTGATTTTTTTCTATTCGTACCTTGGAATGTATCTAATATGTATCTAATATATATATCTGATAATATATAATACCGCGTGAGCTTCACATTGCGTCGAGACTTGAGTTGATGCGAACTTATGCTATTATAAAATTGGTTTTAAATCTGGTCTCAATTCATTTTAAGTCTCGACAAATCAGTTTTTGAAACTCTCGCGATGATTACTAGTAGGACTTTGCTAAAAGATATACCCTGTACTTCTATTAAGAGAGAAAAATAAATGTCAACTATTTATTTATTTTGATTTGAAAAGATACATACAGTAGCTACGTAGCACCCAATTCATATGTGCATGCTAAGTAGTATTCTCTGCATACTAAGGATACTCTGTATACTAAGGATACTCTGTATACTAGGGATACTCTGTATACTGCGTACACTGTGCATACTACATTGCATACTGTGCATACTCCATAGGTGTGTGTAGGCGTGACTACGCTGAATACAATTAGATCATGTATCAACCAATAAGATACGAGTTGACCAATCAACACTTTCTACTCGGCCCTAAACATAATTCTAGTCAGTTCGAGTTAGGGAGCGGTCGAGTAAGTTACTTAGAGATTTAGAGATTAACTGTAGTTCATTGAATATATTCAGGATGTTAATCTCATCAATAAAGGAAGTCTTCTTGTTAATACTTGCATGAGCAGGCATGCTGCATGCAACGGTGAGTTAGAATGGAAAGTTGGACCTAGGCTACGGCGAAGATGGCCAATTCCATGTCTACTGCTACGCTAACATAACTTTTTTTTGCGCATTCCTTGTGATTGTTTTTTTATTATCACAATGAAATCTTTTAAAACATTCTTATTAAGACTTATAAACCTGTGACAACTTGAAACCTCTCCTTGGGCAAAAAGTAAAATAGGGTTTTAATTAATGTACTAAGGGCCTCGGTGCATTTTGACAGATACGGATATGGGCTCTTGATGAAAAACTTTTTACTGAGTTTATATATTCTTCGGAATATACCATCAAAGTAATGTTACATAATCCAGGCAACTTTTGTAACTACAGAATTTTCGAATTATTGCTTTGTTAGAAAATTTTGAGTTCGAATTAAACTTTTCGAATTCGACAAATTATGAGAAATTTTTGAAAAAAGTTCCGAACATTATCAAAAAAATGCCCTATTTTTTGTTCAAAACTATTTTCATTATTTGTTTCAAATTACCGAGAAACACTCTTCAAAATGGCTACTTTAACTTTTCGCGTAGGTGACCATATATTTTTAATATGCTATTTGAAAAATCAGATGACACTTTTTGGGGATTTTTGTTCGAAACTATTTGGAAATATTTTGAAAATTTTCCTCATATCTTGTTCAAACTAATATTTTTGGAATCACCGGCTTAAAATATTGAGAATGCCACCTTTTAATTGTCTTCAAATATGTCCTCGTTTTGTTTGTTCGCACTTGTTCATACTCTAAATCATAATTCTTTGAACAAAACTACGGTTTGCGCGAAAACCTTAAAGCCCTTATAAATCCAGAATTAAGAAAAATTTATTGCATCGAAACTTGCCAAATTGGTAAGCCGACCCATCCACCGTTAAAAATTTATTTCATTCAACTTATGAAAAATAATATTTTTTCGATGTGCCAAAATTTCGGTTTTTCGTCTTTTTCAAAATTTTAGATTTTGACGTAGAAATCGTATAAAAACAAATTCAATAAATTAACAACGGTTGATGGGTCGGTGTTAACAGTTCCTAATCAATAAAAAATTTAATTTTTAATTTAGACACCTAAAGTAGCAAACGCGCGTTTTTCGAGTGTTTTTTTAAAAGACGGTTTATTAAGTAAAAATAATCGATCTGAAGAAAAACAGATTAAAAGAAGTAAGCTCAAAAGTGTCAACTATTGTTAAATTAAATTTTTATCTGAAAATTTTGAGGTAGCAAAAAGTTTCCTATCAAGAGAAAAAAAATGAAAAACGGCAAATCTGTCAAATAGCACCGAGGCCCTTAAGTGGTCAACTACCGTTTTTTTAACAGAGATAAGTTGCGAAATTTGGGATACACATGAATTATTTCAAAATAAATAAAGTCGGTTTATTTCGTCATAATCAATCGTTTATTTTGGGTAACAATTTTGTTTTTCAGAATAAAGCTTTATGATTTGATAAGTTTTCACGATAATTTTCATCTATTGAAAATCAATGCTATAAATAAGAAAATTTAATTTTTATCAATTCATTTGAAAATGATATTATTTTAGTTTTAGGGTGGAATTACTGAGATAGAACTTCAGTTAATGTTTTAATAATTTTTGAATCAGCTTCAAAAATTTCTGAGTTTTGCAAAGTTTTGGCGATGTGAATGACTTATAATTACTTATTTTTCATTAATAGAGCCATAAAAAAGTAAATATTGTGAGAATTTTCTAGACCAGTTATAACAAAATCGGCAATAACCATATTTGCAACAAACTTTATTTAAGCTATAGGTGGCTCTGGTGAAACTTCAGATTCAAATACTGGTGGGAATACTAGTCTCAATAGCAAAAAACCAAAACCAACTGAAAATTTTGATGGCCCTACGAAGACCTGGCAAAACATTGGCCTCAAATGCCGGTAAAAACACTGGTTTCATGGGCAAAAAAACAAAATCGACCAAAATTGTTGATGGCCCTTCTCGAAGACCTGCCAAAACGACTGGTTCAAATACCGAAATAAATGCTGGTTCCGATGGTAAAAAACCTAAGCCGAACAGAGAACCAAACATGACCGGTAAACACTCTAAAGACTCAGCCATGGAGTGTTAGCATTTATTTGATTCTCTTAGCATGTTTTTTTTACTCTTATTTTTTAAGTACACCTTATCCCTTTAACACCTTTTGCTTAATCCGGGAGATGTGGGCTATAAAGCGGCCTCATGAGTGGCTAGGAGGGGATAAGGAGTGTTAGGATTGGCTCCCTCAACCCACATCTCTCAGATTAAGCAAAAGGTGTTAAAGGGATATTTATTTTAGTTATTGATAGACCTAATCAAAGACCTGACAAAACTGCTGGCCAAATGCAGGTAGAAAATACTGGTTTCAATGATAAAACAACCGAACACAACGGGAATGTATCAAATAAGCCACCAAAAATTAATGATAAACAAACCAAACAAAACCGGAAATGTATCAGATAGACCACCACAAAATGAATTGTAACAACCGAACCAAACCGGGAAATACATCAAATAAACCACCAAAATAAATGGTAAGCAACCAAACAAACCGGAAATGTATCAAATAAACACCAAAAATGAATCGGTCAAACAACCCAATCCAAACCGGAAATTGGATATTCCATTAAACCACCAAAACATGAATTGGTACAACAAACCGAATCAAAACCGGAAACTGTATCAAATTAACACCCAACAAAAATGAATGGTAAAACAACCGAATCAAACCGAAATGTATCAAATAAACCACCAAAAGATGATGGTAAACAACCCCAACCAAAACCGGAAATTGTATCCGATAAACCATCAAAATGAATGGTCAAACAACTGAATCAAACCGGAAATGTATCAAATAAACCACCAAAAATGAATGGTTAAACACCGAATCAACCGGAAATGTATCAAATAACGCCACCAAAAATGAATGGTAAACAACCCAACCAAACCGGAAATGTATCCGATAAGCCATCAAAAATTACTAGTGGAGGCCATTCTCATAAACATACCCATGCAAAAAATAGCAAGAAAAATAAGGAAAAGGTCAATGTTAACTCAAAAAAGCTAATTTTGTCAAAATTGTGAAGCAAACATTTTTTTTTCATTAGCCTGACATAAAATTTTTAAAATATCACTAATAAATGAAAACAAATCTTATAATGATTGGAACAAATGTCTGATCTTGTGAATTAAGTTAATCGTAAATTTTGCATTTTATAATTTTTTATAAAAATTGTGATCATACTTATTGATATTAAATATTAATTTTGTGCTATAAAAAATAACATTTATTTTTATAAAGTGAATTATTTAACATAAAAAAGAAAAAAAAATCCAAAAGTATGAATAAAAAAAAAACTGAAAAATGGCAGTCAAACAAGAAAAAAGTGGATAAGAAAAAGAAGAACATGATCAAAGGCCCAAGTTCCATCGCTAAAATCTCTGGTCAAAATAAAAAAGTGAAAAATGTGATCCAAAAAATGATTCAATCATTCGAAACGAAATGGGCAGAACAAATTGGAGGTAGAAATTGAAAAAAGAATTTCCCTGACATAATTAAAACTAAAAATGAACATTATTATGAAATAACTAAGTAAATAAATCATTTAACTAACTCGTAAATCGATTTTTAAGTGTTTAACTTATATCCTTTTTCACTTTTTGTTAGAAGAACGTAGCCACACTCCTTTTAACGTGTTTAAAACGATTGTGGCTTACGCATCTAACAAAAAGTGATAAGGTATCCCTTTAGACCTTTTGCTTAATCTTAGAGATGTGGGTTGAGGGAGCCAATCCTAACACTCCTAAGACCCCTTACTAGCACTCATGAGGCGCCGCTTTTCTCTCCTTTTCAGCCCACATCTCTCAGATTAAGCAAAAGGTCATAAAGGGATATTATGCTGAAATACTTGCAATTTTGATTTCACATAAATTTTCGGAGCGCCAAAATTTCATTAACAAAATTAACAAATAAAATTCACAAATTATATACAAAGTATGAATCTATGGCGGAGAAGATTTTTGCATGAGACCCATTTAATAAAGTTCAAAAATTTTTGGCTTTTTTGACGCAAATTTATAACGAACTTGAAAAAAATGGTAACAGGTCTGCCTACGTATTGTGGTTTATAAATTATTTGATAATTGTCTTCATAACTCACAGAGGAGTTGGCTTTTGTGGACAAAAATAGCTTTATTTTGAAGCTTGTTCCTGATTGATTTGGCAAACAGTGATCTTCAATTTATTTTTAGGATGTGAGGTTTTTGTTCAAATATAACACGATTTAGTTCTACAATGTGGAGTGTTTCTGATATTTTGCCTTGAAAACCGCAAAATCAGCTTTTTTCATGACGGATACTCCCTTGAACAGTATTTGCGGACACAAATATTTTTATAAATTTATTAACTAGGTTGCCAGAACTAAATTAAATAATTAATAATATTTCACAGAAATATCTATCTCATAAGTTTATAAAATTACTTTCTGCGTCCGATATCGTTGACAATACTCTCTACTGCACGTGTTAACTCAACATCAAATTTGTCTGTATATACTTTTTTGTAGTTGGATCTTTTATCATGACACAGGTGAGTCGTAATGAAGTCTTCGTTTTGATCAGCATCTCTGTTTGGTCGGACAATGATAGCAAAAGTTTCGTAGTTCAAGGCGTTGACGGCACAGACCTGAATTTTTTGTCATGGATTCTATAAAAATGACAGCATTTAATCGAAGATATTTATTATTAAAGAAAATCTTGATAGGAAAAAACTATTTTTATACGGGTTGAGTTTTCATTTTTATGAGGTTTTGCGTGGATGAAAAAAAAAGATAGCAATTCTCCCTCCTTCGCTTTTTTTGATCGACAAAATTCAGCAAACCGTTTAAATACTGGTTTCTTCGTAATGACTCATTCGAATAACTTTCAGATAGCTTAAATTAGGAAACATAATTCAAGAAGATGAAAATGATCTGAATCAAGACCATCAATTTCAAAAACTGTGAAATTCAAAAATTGTTTTATCAGTTTTAAAAAAATTAAAATACAAAAATATTCCGACTCGACCAATTTCATTTTGTTTTACTTTATTATGCGTTATCAGTCAGAATCTTTAAGAAATCAATCGCTGAGTCGTTTTTAAAAACCCAACAATAAAAGACAAGCTGGCAATCCTATCTTAGATATGTAGAAAGAGGTCGTGCATGATTAACACTGGTCAGGATTTGATGATATAGGTTAAATTAATTCAGACCAAATTCGGAGAGAGATTCGCTGGGTGTGTAGAGAAAGAGGATGTTGTAAGCAAGACATTGCGATGGGGAGCTGTTGGAGGCCCGCCTGTCGCTTAAATAGGAAGGTTATCTCCCAAGGTTCTAGGATAGTCCCTTTTATCACAGTTTTGTAAATATATCTCGGCCCTACTACTTTAAAAACACACTACGCTTGCTAATCAGGGCCGGGGATATTTACATAAAGTGTGATAAAGGATATTCATGGTTTTTGTGATTAACTTCATTTCTGAACAGGATGCACTCGGATATAATTTTTGATCACAACGTCGAAAATATTCGTTGATTTACCTCATCTTTATCAGTTAATTCCAGATCCCAAACTCTGGTGCTGTTTGATGAAATTTTTACAATCCCTTCTTTATCAGAAAAGTACATATCAAAATCGTTATCGTTTGTCCTTTTAAACTAGTTGGGTCGCAATAACACTGCCTGTTGAGTTTAGCGAGAAAGTTCTTCCCATGTCGATTTCAAGGATTCTTGAATAGGCCAAAAAAAGTTGACCATTTTTCCGTCCAGTTGTCTGTACCTTTATAAGTCAAAGACGGTGGGAGGTGGCATGTCAGTTGGTTCACAACTCAAGATTTGTAGTGTTGAGTTCTGCAATATCGGTTTTTCCTACCATTTACACTGGGATGTATTTGCTCCCTCTGTAGCTGATGATATTACCAAGAAATTGGACTGACGGTGACTGTGTGATCGGCCTCCCCAGAACTTGAGCAGAACCTGGAGCAAAGTTTCACAATTGTTGATGGTTCGTTAAAAAGCATCGCCTCCTTCCATTTGAACCGTTGTGTAAATGAATAAAAATTGAAAAACGCGGTCACTGGCGAATATTAAGGGCCTCGGTGCATTTTCACAGATACCGATATGGGCCTGATTGGAAAGAAACTTTTCACTGGAGTATGCATTCTTCCCAATCGTTAATATTCAAGAAAACGCTTTTATATTTGGTCTTATACGGCTTTCGAATCCCCATATGTTGCGAGAAATTGATTAGTCTCTGCAATAGATTCATAAAGCTATAATGATAATAAATTCGCCTATTTTATCGTCGAATTTTGGTAATCAACTCGAACAATAGGTTTCCAAAGATCAATCGCAAGTAAGCAGAGACTGCTTGGATCAAACCGCATAGGGCTAGCCGCTTAAGCGTTTTCTGATTGGATTTCTTCGGAAGATATATCCTCGCCACATTTATGTTTTTAATTGAGTTTGATTAATTTGAATCTCGAGTTATAAATATTTGGTAAAAATCATAATAAGCAAGAAATGGCTATGTGTCAATGTTATTTTTGCGTCAAGTAAATAATTACGAAACGAAACAACACTTAAACAATTTCCTGTGGTAGTAAATATGGATTTTATAATATCATGCATGCTGTGGTGATTTGTCCAATAGAATTCGAAAGTTGTCATGATTTTCAAATATAAATCAAAACTAATTTGTTTTTTTTTGGAATTCCTTAGCTGAAAATTATTGGGAATGGCTACTTCAATATATTAGAATTGCTTTCGTTTTGTTTCTTCGCTCCTGTTGATACTCTAAATCATACTTTTTTGAATGAAAATACGATTTGCGGCGCAAATTAAAAGTAAGCCGCTCGTCAGTCAAGAATTAAGAAAATGTATTCAACGAGACTTGCTCAATAATAAGCCGACCTTGTTGACCATTTTAAATTTATATCATTTAAAAACTCATGAAAAAAATATCTTTCGATTGCTAAAATTTCGGTTTTTTTTTGCGACTTTTTTTTTCAAAACAATTTAAATTTTTGATTTGTGACCTTAAACTGTATTTAATTTATAACCTTCAAATAAATTTCACTAACGAACAGGACCGTATTTGAGTCCTAATTAAAAAATAGTAGAAAATAAATTTTAACACTGTAATTTAGACGACGGGGTAACTTACAAACACGCTGTTTTTCGAGGTTTGATTTTTCAAAAAAAGACGATTAAATAAAAATAGAATCAACTTGGAAGAAAATTCAGATTATTACAAAGTAAAGCGAACTGGCAAACATTGTGTTCAAAAAAGTTTTATTCGAAAATTTGAAGTGCAAAAAGTGTTGCCATCAAGACAAAAAAAATTGGAAAGTGGCAAATCTGGTCAAAATGATGAGGAGCCCGAATTTAAATTTAGTAACAGTTTGTTTTATTGTTATTGAAAAAAAAACTACTATTTTCGATGGCTGGATAAATTTCATAAATACAAAAATCAGATATCAATGCATACAATTCGATGTACAAAATTATTTTTAAAGTTTTTATTATGCAGAAACAAAAATTAGTATCCACTAAATTATAATTTAAATTAATATCTGTATCAACTTAACTTAACAAAAAACGTTCATTATAAAAAATCAGATATCCATATTTATAAGCTCATAAATTTGATTTCGCTTGTTGGTTTTTGAACACGACAGAAAATTATTAATATCTTCGGCAACCAGGCCTTATATTCAACAAGTTATCTCGGCTTTAACAGCACTTTGATCAGTGTAACTATGGAGTGCTATACTATAGGCACGGCGACGGCAGCCCTCCCACAAAAAATTGTTTCCTAAGGACCGGCAGCTGTGTTAAAAAATTCAAGCGCGCATTGTAAGGGGGCTGTTATTTGGAATTTATTTTCAACTCAAAAGAAAACCCTCAGCCATGACCGAAAATCAAGAGGCTTTTCCAATTTCAAAAAAATTTTTTAATCTCAAATTTGTGAAATAATTCAAATTTTTTATATGCCAATTTGCCAGAAAATATATCTAAACATGAAGCTCAGATGATTCTAAGACTTTTTTCAAGTCTCAAATGAAAACTGAGATGTTAAACCATATTTACATGTTTTTAATAGTCAAATCGACAATTTACCTGTTGTCGTAGGATCAAAACCATCGACTAGAATGACTACATCAATTATTTGGGTGGTGGGAACAATTTTCAACATCGCAAACTCCCTCGAACTTGGATTTCATCAATTTTAGCCGTAGTTTGGAACTGCCAACTTTGAGCATGGAATGGATTCCTCTAAATAACAATTTGTAAAGTTTGAATTAAAATAAAAAATTTGATAGAACAGAAAATACTGAAAACTGACTTTCCATTTAAATGAATGAAAATTAGTCTCGAATTTGAAAAATATGCGGAAAATTGATAACTTCCGAAAAAAAGCTCCTGTTAATAAAACCTTAAATAATTATTATTTGATATTTGACTATGGTCTGATTTTTTAATACAATCAACATTTGTTTTTGATCTTTAAAAGCTTAATTTCGGATCTTTTTTTGTGATTTTTTTTGTGATTTTCTAGTAATTTTGAAAGTTTTCATTTGACAAATTTTGAAGGTTTTAAAAAAGAAATTTTTTTATCAAAATGCTGAGAACTCTTGCAAAAAATACGTTGGTTGCCTGGTTAAGCGTCAATATGTCCCAATAAGGTCCGCCAATCAGCAACCAGGGATTTTGGGAAACAAAAAAGAACTCGAGCAAAAATTTTTTTTTTTCGCGAGCATGATTCTTTTCCGCTATTTATTTTTTAATCCATCATAGGCATCCCAAGTACCCTGTTCACCCTTAAAAAAAGCTCCGTGTACCGTATCTGTTCAAAACAGAACATAGCTTGCTTATATCGTTTCCAGAAATCATACCCAAGAAATTTTAATTATTCACATTATTCAAAATTGTTATTTCGGGCACTTTTTTTGTCCGATTACAGCCATCAGGACGAAATTCAAAAAACTCTAACCAAGGTGCACCCACATTAGCTTTTTATATTCAAAAAATGGCGTTTCTAGCTTCATCACTGAAAAAAAGCCTTATATGATATAAGTTATATCCCTTTACACATTTTTTTGAAAGGTTCCAAAAGGTCCAACAATGCCGTTTTCGTCACCAATTTATGACCCAATCATGGCTTCTTAAGCCAAAAAACAAAAAAAAGTAGCTCCTACTTCCTAAAATTCAGGACCAATTTCCCACGATGGGTTCCAAAATCTCAAAGTTTTCCGATATAACCTCTAGGATCCTAATTTCCTCAAAAAACGAGGGGAAACGTGTTAACCGCGTTAACAGGTGTTGGGTGGTTTGGTGCTAAATTATAAAATGGAAATCTCGAGATAAAGGACCGTCCTTTCATGTGTGTTTTCCTCAAAAATGTGTTATCTAGATTGCTTTTAGCTGTACGAGCCTTCAAATCTCCAAAAAATCAGTACCCACCCCCATCAGGTACCCGACGGGCGCTAGGATTCTCTTGACTCAGACATTAGTAAAAAGGCTTTGTTTAAGCTGCTATTCTCATTTTTTTTATTGGTTGATTCTGAATAATAAAAATTTTTTTGAATTTTGACAAAGGTTTTTTTCGAATTTTGCATGATTTTTGGATTTTTTTTAAAGTTATATTTTTCAAGTAAGTAACTCATCTCATAAACTAGAATACGTATCTTATTAAATTTTTCGTTTCGCCAGTTTTAATTTGCGAGGCAAATGCCTGGAATAACCAGGAAAAAATTTTGATTTTTTCTCAGAAAAAAATTATGCGAATTTTCCTTGAACACAACATATTTTTTGACAAAATTTTTGAGGTATCAAAACTTTTGAGCACGTGCTATTTAGTCCTCTAAAGAGATTATTCAAAAAAACCTAGCTCATTTAGTTCCGGCAATACGATTTCCAAAAAATTTTTATTTAGGAATCATTTAAGGCCAAATTTTTGCGTTTTTAATTTTCAAGAATAGAAAATATTGTCCAAAAACATCCATTTTTGAGACGTTTTTACCGAAATAAAACTGAAATTAGAACAAAATTTTAAATTTATGACCTTACTAAGTTCCAGGAGTTTTCGAATTTCAGCATTAGTATGCTGAGGCATACTGCCACAAAAAGTTAAAAATTCTGATGTCACCTTCGAAAATGCATTTTAAAACAAAAACGGCCAAAATTGATCCAGTTACTTTTTTTTAAAAAAATTCAGACAAATAAGTGTCAAAACGGTGAAATCACTAGAATTTTTTCAGCTCCCTAACAGACTTTTTGAAAATCACGTCATTGTTGTTTCGGGTTATCACGAATACTTTCGTGAAAATTGCAGGCGATTTTGAAGAATCAGAACGTCTCATTTAAAAATATACTGTGACGATTTGAAATAGAAATTTCGAAAACTCAAAAATGGGTATCGATGTTTTAACCTATCTTTGTAGAGAATTTTTTCTTGTCATTTAAGACTTTAGGTATTTTTTTTTATGAAAAAATGTTCAAAAAAAAATCGATTAATTAAGGTCAATTTTTTCGTGATAATTTACCAGGTAATTGCTGATCCAGTTCTTAGCGAAGTCGTATTGAAGTTGGCTAGAAAAGCTGATTTTTTTGGCCAGTTGAAAAATTAAGGTCTTTTCGGCTACCCGTTTTTTTAATTTGAGGGTCGGCGACCAATTATTTGACCTTCTAAATGGACCGGTCAAAAGTTCAAAGGTCAATCTTCAGTTCATCGTAAGACTTGTAAGCTTACCCCAAAAAATCGAAAGGGTCGACTTTCATGATGAAAACGTATTAGGGACCTACTCGCTCATAATGTACTTGAGAGGTCCTAGAGGCAAAAAAACTGGTCAACACCTAAGGTCAACCTCAAGTTCATGGGTATAAGCACTTGGTAGTACCCCCAAAAGAATCGGAATGGTCGACCTTTCTAATTGTACGTATTTAGGAACTATAGAGTTCAATCATGTACTGAAAGGTCGCATACGGCCTCTTAGCGACCTCTTCCAGTAATTATTGCAGCCATAGTTGCTTAATTACGTTCATCAAAAAGTCGACCCTTCCGATTCTTTTGGGGCGGGTACTTATCAAGTCTATACGTGAACTTTGAGGTTTGGACCTTGGGTGGTTGACCAGTTTTTGCTCTCAGCGACCCTCAGCTACTTATTGACTCATAGTTCCTAATTACGTTTATCAGAAAGTCGACCCTTCCGAATTCTTTGGTGGGGGTACTTACAAGTCCTATACGATTGAACTTTAGATTGAGATTGACCTATGACTTTGACCCGGTCATTGAGGTTCAATATTGGTCGCCGACTCATTAAAAAAACGAGCAGCCGAAAACGCTTAATTTTCACTGGCCAAAAATCAGCCTTCTAGGCACTTCATACGGCTTCGCTAGAACTGGATCACCATTTACCTGTAAAATCACGAAAAAATTGGCCTCAAAATCGATTTTTTTAAATTTTTCATAAAAAAAATCCTAAGTCTTAAAATGACCGAAACCAAATCTCTACAAGATAGGGTAAAACATCCGATACCATTTATNAAATCAGCTTTTTTCATGACGGATACTCCCTTGAACAGTATTTGCGGACACAAATATTTTTATAAATTTATTAACTAGGTTGCCAGAACTAAATTAAATAATTAATAATATTTCACAGAAATATCTATCTCATAAGTTTATAAAATTACTTTCTGCGTCCGATATCGTTGACAATACTCTCTACTGCACGTGTTAACTCAACATCAAATTTGTCTGTATATACTTTTTTGTAGTTGGATCTTTTATCATGACACAGGTGAGTCGTAATGAAGTCTTCGTTTTGATCAGCATCTCTGTTTGGTCGGACAATGATAGCAAAAGTTTCGTAGTTCAAGGCGTTGACGGCACAGACCTGAACTTTTTGTTATGGATTCTTTAAAAATGACAGCATTTAATCGAAGATATTTATTATTAAAGAAAATCTTGATAGAAAAAAACTATTTTTATACGGGTTGAGTTTTCATTTTTATGAGGTTTTGCGTGGATTAAAAAAAAAGATAGCAATTCTTCCTCCTTCGCTTTTTTTGATCGACAAAATCCAGCAAAACCGTTTAAATACTGGTTCTTCGTAATGACTCATTCGAATTAACTTTCAGATAGCTTAAAATTAGGAAACATATTCAAGAAAGATGAAAATGATCTGAATCAGACCATCATTTCAAAAACTGTTGAAATCAAAAATTGTTTTATCAGTTTTAAAAAATAAAATTACAAAAATATTCCGATTTGGACCAATTTCATTTTGTTTTACTTTATTATGCGTTATCAGTCAGAATCTTTAAGAAATCAATCGGATGAGTCGTTTTTAAAAACCAAAATAAAAACAACTTGGCAATCCTATCTTAGATATTGAGAATCAGTTCAGTTGGATGAACAATATTAGGTTCAGAATTAATTATCACAAAATTCGGAGAGAGATATCAGTGTGGTGTAGAAAAGAGATTTTAAGCAATGCATTGCGATGGGTGAGTGTGGAGGCCGCCTGTCGCTTAATTAGGAATGGTTATCTCCCAGTTTAGTATATCCCTTTATCACAGTTTTGTAAATATCTCGGCCCTACTACTTAAAAACACACTACGTTTGCTAATCATGGCCGGGATATTTACAAAAGTGTGATAAAGGGATATTTTCATGGTTTTTGTGTTAACTCATTTTGAACAGGATATGGACTCGGATATCATTTTTGATATCAACGTCGAAAATATTTGATTTACCTTCACTTTATCAGTTAATCCAGATCCAAACTCTGGTGCTGTTGATAAATTTTTACAATCCCATTCTTCATCAGAAAAGACAATCAAAAATCGATATCGTTTTTGTCCTTTAACTAGTTTTGGTCCAACACTGCCGAGTTTAGCGAGAAAGTTTTCCATGTTCAAATCTTGAATAGCCAAAAAAAGTTGACCATTTCCGTCCAGATTGTCTGTACCTTTAAAGTCAAAACTGGTGGAGTTGGTCATGTCAGTTGGTTCCAACTCAAATTTGTAGTGCTTGAGTTCTGCAATATCGGTTTTTCCACCATTACCTGGGATGTATTTGCCCTCGAGCTGATTTATACCAGAAAATTGGACGACGGTGACTGTGGATCGGCTCCCCAGAACTTGAGCAAGACCTGGGCAAAGTTTTTCACCAATGTTGTTGATGGTTTCGTTAAAAGCATCGCCTCCTTCCATTTGACCGTTGATGAACACTGAATAAATAATTGAAAACGCGGTCGAAATTAAGGGCNAATACGATTTGCGCGAAATAAAGTTAAGCCCTCTCAGTCAAGAATTAAGAAAAATTTATCTCAACGAGACTTGCTCAATTAATAAGCCGACCTGTCGACCATTTTAAATTTATATCATTTAACTCATGAAAAAAAATATTTCTTTCGATGTGCTAAAATTTCGGTTTTTTTCGACTTTTTTCAAAAATTTAAATTTTTGATTTTGACTTAAAAATCGTATTAATTTAAACTTAATAAATTTTCAACGGTCAACAGGACCGTATTTTAGAGTTCCTAATTAAAAAATAGTAGAAAATAAATTTTACTGTAATTTAGACACGTAACTTACAAACACGCGTTTTTTGAGTGTTTTTTCAAAAGACGATTTATAAAGTAAAAATAATCAAGCTGAAGAAATTCAGATTATACAAAGTAAGCTGAAAAGTGGCAACTTGTGTTCAAAAAAGTTTTTATTCGAAAATTTGAAGTGGCAAAAAGTTTGCCATCAAGACAAAAAAAATTGAAAAAGTGCAAATCTGTCAAAATGCACCGAGGCGTTTAAATTAGTAACAGTTTGTTTATTGTTATAAAAAAAAACAATACGTTATTTCGATGGCTGATAAATTTCAAATAAAATAAACAAAAATCATGTTTCTTTTGCAAAAATGATCGCATCAATCGAATTGTACCAACGATTATTTTTTGAAATTTTTTCGTTTATTATGCAGAAAGAAAAATTAGATTCCACTATAATTAATTTTAATAATAATTTAATCTTGTCAAATTAACCTTAACAAAAAAACGTTATTATAATCACTAAAATATGAATATCGATATTTATAAAGCTATAAATTTGATTTCGTTTGTTGGTTTTTGAGACAAGAAAATTATATATTTATTTCGGCACCAGGCCTTTTTATTAAAGTTTCGGCTTAACAGCTATTTTCAGTGTAACTGGTGGATTGCTATACATTATAGCACTGGCACGGCAGCCCTGCCCACAAAAGAATTGTTTTCTTATTGACCGGCAGTTGTAACCGGGCATTGACTTTTTTGAATTTATTTTCACTCAAAGAAAACGCTCAGCTATGACCGACAATCAGAGTTTTTCAATTTCGAAATAATTCATTTAATTCAAAATTTGTGAAAATAATTCAAATTTTTCTATGCAATTTGCAGAAAATATATCTTAAACAATGAAGCTCAGATGATCTAAACTTTTTTTCAAGTCTCAAATGAAAACTGAATGTTTAAACATTTTACATGTTTTTAATCAATCGACAATTTTACCTTTGTTGTCGTAAGAATCAGAACCATCGACTAGAATGACAACATCAATTATTGGTGGTGGGACATTTTCACATTCGCAACTTCCTCGAACTTGGATTTCATCCAATTTAGCCGTAGTTTGAACTGCAACTTGAGCATGGATATGGATTCTTAAAATAACATTTGAAAGTTTTTGAATTAAATAAAAAAAAATTATAGAAACTAGAAAATCTGAAAACTGACTTTCCATTTAAATAAATGAAAATAAGTCTCGAATTTGAAAAATGCGGAAATTGATACCCCGAAAAAAAGCTCCGTTCAACCTTAAATATTATTATTTGATTTTGACTATGGTCTGATTTTTAATACATCAAAATTTTGTTTTGATCTTAAGCACCGCACGGTGCTTTTTTTGAGGGTGAACAGGGAACTTAGGATTCCTATGATGGACTAAAATTGAAAAAAGCAGAAAAGAATCAGCTCGCAAAAAAAAGATTTTTGCTCGAGCTCTTTTTTTGAAATACTGGTCTGTGATCGTAAATTTTCATTTTTCTGTGATTTTTTTGTGATTTTTTTTGTGATTTTTCTGTAATTTGAAAAGTTTCATTTGAAATTTTGAAAGGTTAGAAAAGAATTTTTTTTTATCAAAATGCTTAGAATCTTGCAAAAAATACGTTGGTTGCCATGGTTAAGCGTCAATATGTCCCAATAAGGTCCGCCAATCAGCAACCAGGGATTTGAAAAAAAAAAGAACTCGAGCAAAATTGTTTTTTCGCGAGCTGATTCTTTTCCGCTATTTTTTTTAATCCATCATAGGAATCCCAAGTAACCTGTTCACCCTTAAAAAAAGCTCCGTGTACCGTATCTGTTCAAAATCAGAACATAGTTGCTTATATCGTTTCAAGGAAATCATACCCAAAAAATTTTTTGGTGGCATTGAAATTTTTTAATTATCACAATTATTTTCAAAATTGTCATTTTCGCGCACTTTTTTGTCGATTTACAGCCAATCAGGACGAAATTCAAAAAACTTAAACCAAGGTGCACCACATTAAGCTTTTTATATCTAAAAATGGCGTTTCTAGCTTCATCACTGAAAAAGCCTTATATGATATAAGTTAAATCCCTTTAACACCTTTTTGTGAAAGGTCCAAAAAAGGCCGTTTTTCGTCACATTTGACCCAATTCATGGCTTCTTAAGCAAAAAATAAAAAAAGTAGCTCCTACTCACTAAAATTCAGACAATTTTCCAGATGGTCCAAAAATCTCAAAGTTTTCCGATATAACCTCTAGGATCCTAATTTCCTCAAAAAAAACCGAGGGAAACGTGTTTAACCGCGGTTAACCAGGTGGTTGGTTGGTTTGGTGCTAAATTGTAAAATGGAATCCCGAGATAAAGGACCGTCTTTTCATGTGTGTTCCTCAAAAATGTGTTATCTAGATTGCTTTAGCTGTACGGAGCCTTCATAATCTTAAAAATCAGTAACACCACCCCCTCAAGGAATATCCGACGGGCGCTAGATCTCTTGACTCAGACATAGTAAAAGGCTTATTTAAGCTGCATTCTCATTTTTTTTATTGGTTTGATTCTGAAAATAATAAAAATTTTGAATTTTGACCAAAGTTTTTTTCGAATTTTGCATGATTTTTGGATTTTTTTAAAGTTATATTTTCAAGTAAGTAGCCTCATCTCATAAACTAGAATACGGATCTTATTAATTTTCGTCGCCAGTTTTAATTTGGAGGCAAATGCCTGGAATAACAGAAAAAATTTGATTTTTTCTCGGAAAAAATTTATGGAATTTTCTTGAACAAACATATTTTTGACAAATTTTGAGGTATCAAAACTTTGAGCACGTGCTATTTAGTCCTCTAAAGAGATATCAAAAAACCTAGCTCATTTAGTTCCGGCAAATACGATTTCCAAAAATATTTTATTTAGGAATCATTTAAAGCCAAATTTGCGTTTTTAATTCAAGAAAAGAAAATATGTCCAAAAACATCCATTTTGAGACGTTTTTACCGAAATAAAACTGAATTAGACAAAATTTCAAATTTATGACCTTACTTAGTTCCAAAGTTTTCGAATTCAGCATAGTATGCTGAGCATACTGCACAAAAAAGTTAAAAATTCTGATGTCACCTCGAAAAATGATTTAAAAACAAAAACGGCCAAAATTGATCCAGTTACTTTTTTTTTAAAAATTCAGACAAATAAGTGTCAAAACGTGAAAATCACTAGAATTTTATTCAGCTCCTAACAGACTTTTGAAAATCACTCATTGTTGTCGGGTTATCACGAATACTTCGTGAAAATTTGAGGCGAATTTGAAGAAATCAGAAGGTCTCATTAAAAATATACTGTGACGATTTGAAATAAGAAATTTCAAAACTCAAAAATGGGTATCGATGTTTTTAACCTATCTTGTAGAGAATTTTTTTCTGGTCATTTTAAGACTTAGGATTTTTTTTTATGAAAAATGTTCAAAAAAAAATCGATTTTAATTAAGGTCAATTTTTCGTGATTTTACAGGTAAATGTGATCCAGTTCTAGCGAAG
>SCLH01000064.1:141158-181597 GCA_004367855.1 Oikopleura vanhoeffeni | reverse complement strand
CGGTTTCAGACGCGTGTTTCGATCACGAAAGAAATAAATTTTATGGCAGAGCACACCGTTTTAAAAGAAATAATAATCAATTACTAGTTAATTTCTATAGAATCATTAAAATTAAACTGGAATTATTTTATTTTGGCTTTATTTGTGTGTCAATTTAGCAGTATGATAATGATTTCAGTTTTTTTCCAGCGAAAAATCATATATAAAAAAATGATGATCGACCAAAAAATTAAGACATTAAGTATCAAAACTTCTTGACCAATTATTAACCGGATTATCCAAGTTCTTAAATTGAAAAATTTTTGTTCAAGTCGGGTTTTTCAAAATATAAGACGAAACACTCACAAAAATTAGTTTCGATAATTTCGTTTTAATCGTTTGTCATTTGAAGAGCTTAAATAAGAATAATTTTGTGAAAACGACAATTTTTGCACAGAAATCTGGTTAGTTGTTATTCAATATTTTTCTGATTACCCTTTATATATATTATTAGTTTATTCGACTATAAAGTCAACGATTTGGTGAACGAACAAGCTGCCGAAAATGTTTTTTCTTGCGATCTCATTCACACTGTTAACCCGTAGCAATCAACTTTATCACATTTCTTGTTGATGACCAATCAAAAAGCTTCCTAAAGCAACAAAAAAAGTTGAAAAAAATAAAAAAAAAAGAAAGACCAAGGCTCAATAGAAAAAATGATAAAATTTATCTTATTCCAAAAAACGCTCATAATCACGTTTAACTGATTTTTATGAAATCATTATTGAATCTGCAATATATACAACCGTAGAAATCATAATTCAAAGAAAATTATTTTGTTATAATTTCGCTCTGTGACAAGGGGTGGCAAATATATCGTATATTATTGTTATATTTTTACGTCCTATGTGAAGAAAATAAGTAAAGTACTTATCCTCATAGGGGGTGGACTATGCCGAGTCATAATTTGGTCATATATTATATCCTGCATCTTAACTCTCAGCTCGCGGATCTTAAACCAGTTACAGAAATGCGCGAGATGAAAGACACCGAATAAAAGTGCTAATTAAAAGTAAGAAACAGCTTCCCTTTTCTTTCTAAACATGTCAATAAATGATTTGCATAAATAAGTAATTATGACTGTCATTATAACTATAAGAATAAAATTCTGAAATGTTTTTACACCAATCTATATTCATGTGTTTCTAAATTGCTGTAGTAAAAAGTTAATCAACACCATAAAAGTATGATGTATAGCACAAAAAAATTTTTAAATCATCGGCTTGAGTGATAATACCAACTGATATCAAATAATGACAGTTTCACGACTGAATCAGCAAAATCTTTATTGGATAATTTATCATGTGATAACTAAATAACCTAATTTAGCTCTCAATATGTGTCTGAGTCTATTACGGTAACTATTACTAGTCACTCATAGTGAAATTTGCCACTTAAAAACCAAATTTTCGTTAAAAATTTGTTCGAAAGATTTTGAAAAATTTTTGCCCAAACTCCTAAAAACCAAATTTTCTCTTTTCTGATCCGAAATAAACTCATTTTTGAGATAAAAATATTCTCGGTTTCAGACGCGTTTGAGCAAAATAAAAATTGACAATAAAGACCTGAAAATCTCCAGAAAATTCCGATTGTTTTCGAAATTTTTCTTCGTTTGTAAATTCTTTATTAACATTAGGCTGTACGCGGTTGTCCCTCGTTTTGCCTCTCGACTGGGTTTTAAGAAAGTGTTCGTCTCAATAGTCATGTGTTATTAAACATACATATCAAAAATTTTTCTAAAACTTTAATAAAGCATCCGGATTGGCTGTCAGAAAAATTCTCAGAGTTGATTTTTAAAACATTATTTAGAAAGCTTAACTCCGAAGAAAGCTTAACTAAGGCAATTTTTATTTAACCCCCTTACTAATAGAGCCATAAAAATGGCTCTCATGTTTTTAAAACGACCTGAAAAGACAAAAAAAATTAAAGACGAAGTTGAATGTTCAAATCGCCCATAGAGTTAACGATTATTTTTAAAAAAATAGAAATACATTTTTTTTATGAGCCGTTCGAAATATATTTTATCCTACTTTTTTTTAGATTTCTCTGAAATTTTTCTTTATCAGCTATATCTCATAATTTATTTGTAAAAAAACAAGGTCTTAAATATTCAGTTTTTAGGAATTCGTCTTGACCATCTTTAAAAAAAAATAATGTTTCTACTTAATGTAGAAGTTTTTTATATCTTTTTGTTTGAAAACAGAAAAATTTCTCATGAATGAGAAAGCAGAGCGGAAATATAAGGCGCAGACATATTGTTTACCACTAATTTCACCATTTCAGAGGTGAGAATTATCGTTTAATAGACGAACCCGATAAGGTATGTTTAATCGGAGATCAGATCAAGAAAGTCCAGGTTTTACTCTATTTTATTTAATTTGCATATCATTACAAAAATCCTAAAGTGGGTGATAAAGCTTCAAAGTCGAGCCATAAAAGTGGCTCCCATGCCTCAGGGGGATATAAATACTCAAATGAGTAAGGGGGTTAATAACCAATCATCTCAGATCCATGAGAAAAAAGTTAGAAGGACTTTTTGACTACTTCAAAATATAAAATAAAAGGTGGGAAGAATTCAGCGGGTTGAAAATAGTGGTGAAAAAAGCCATTTTTTAAGAAAAATATATAAAACTTAATCGCTTCTATTGGAGAGCATCTTAGCTAGATTTTTATCGGTTTTAATTGAAACCAATCCAAATCGTTTATTTTCACTGGGTTTTTAATGTAACTATTAATACTGATTGTAAAGATATCTTGATTGTGAAGGTATATTGAAATATGTTTATAAATAAGTTTTGCCTTTTTCGTCATTGAAAACAAAAAAACATGAAAAATGACCGAAATTGCACAAGTTTGCTCATTTTTCACTTTAGCGCATAAAATGAAACATTATTGAAGTAAATAATACATTTATTGTCAAAAAAACTACAAAAAATAATTTTTCTTACCTAGATCTAGGGCAATTGCGTCGGAAGCTGTAAATAATTTTTCTAACAAATCTTCATTAAATGGCCCATTTTCTTCACTCCTGCTATCTTTGGCTTTTGTATACAATAGTCTGAATATTATTTTTGATTGTTAAAAAAATATATTAGCAAAAAATTCTTACCCTCGAATTACAGGGTCGACTCCACCTTCTTTTTGCAATCTAAAGGGGTTGAAAAAGGCCTTGTAGAGTGGTAGATCTCCAAATTCAGGATGAGTGTTCAGGTTGCTGTCTGTCGAAAGGTTCCATACATCGTGAAAAATCGAGAATAGTCAAAACGACAAATCACCGCAAAAATGCAAGGCTATTTATATAATTAAGCTTCTGTGATATCGAAGATAATGCCGGTATCCAAAATAATTATTTATTCCTATATCGAGATGATATTCCAGAAATCATGAATAAGTCATATCGATTACTATCTCCGGCTCTACAAAACAACTGTTTTTTTTAAGTTTCAAAAATCGATAGAAATTAAGATTTTTGAATGTTTTTCAGCATTTTCAACCTATCAGCCCGTGGCCATATCGTGGTCAAGGACTTGCATACTGTATATTTTTAATAAGTTAACTTAATGATCGGTGTTTTTGACATTCTATCTTTTGACTTTTATGCTTTTCTCGATATTTTGTAGTTATCTTGAGTAAAGCCATGTTGTCCGCCCGGAATCCGGGCCCTAAAAATTCGAATGGATTTGATTGTAAAAAATGGATTTTTGACTTTGTACCGTGATTTTAGGATTTATTTTTATGTGTCAAAATGAATAAAAGTATTCTAAATAAAATTTTTCTTTCTTTTTGATTTACACACATCAAACTTTTTTCGATTTTCTTCGAAAAGGTAATATCGTTGCAAATTATATTATTAAAGTCATTTTTGTGAAACAAAAAGCATTGTGTCCTCAACGATATATTGACAAAATTGATTATGTTTCTTGTGACACTGGTAATCGACACAAAATCGCTATCACTAAATTCCTTGTTAATTTTTTGTCGCAAACTTGATAACAATAGCTTCAGACCGTTGTTATTTAAAGCCAAAAAAAAAAAAAAAAAAAAAAAAAAAAAAAAAAAAAAAAATATCGCGAAAGGTCGTACGTGAATTTCCGGCGTTATTTCAGTATTTATATGAAAAACTGATTTCCTTACCGTTTTTCTTCAATTAAAGGTTTTAGTCAAATATTTTCTATTAACGATATTGTCTCAAATAAAAAATTATCGTAAAAAACCGAAAAAATATAATTTCAATTTTTTTCTATCAAATAATTGTTAAAGCTATTGAATAAATAGTTTATATTTTCGCTAAGGTTAACTTGGATGAAAATATGATTTTATAAAGTCATGTGGCCAGATTTGGCCACCGCTGAGTACGTCACTGTTCATAACTTCTGAGTATGTGGGTTGAAAATTTCTAAAATTTCGTTTAATACCCATATCAGGTCCTTTCCGGTAATTTAAGGCCGGTAATTTCGGCTTCCTCGAAATTGTAGTACAATCCAATCAGACGGCACCGAAGTTTTTTGTTCTGAAAGCCAATCAGAGACGCGTGATTCTTCCACGCTAAAATCAGGAGTCTCTGAGTGGATTGTAGCACAAATATATCGGTCTTGAATTTTTATGTAACATTGTCATCTTTTGAATAATAATTTTAGATTGTTCTAGAACTTCAAACCTTTCAACTTAGAAAACCCCTTTAATATGTCGATGTACGTTTAAAATTGCCATATTAGATTTAATGTACCGTATAATTACTTTTTAAGCGGCAGTTTCACTGCCTCAGATTTACCCGGCTTCGATTACGGTAATTAATACCCCCAATTTATGTATTATAATTAAAATATATAAAGAAGTACAATATCCGGAATCCTCACGTGAAATATTCTTACTAAATACAAAAAAGTATCCGGAATTTTTACTTAATTTCAATTCTGAAGTATGTTATAAACTGTATGTAACATCGAATTTCAGCCAATAATTGTCATAATTTTTTATCAAAAAAAGCATTTTTAATTTCATTTTTGCCTTATATCATATAAGTTACAGTGGATGACTAAAGCACACATACAGCTTCTGGCGAAAATGTGTGTTTCAACTAGTAAGGGGTTCCAAAATGTGTGCTTTAATTAGTCAGCCACTGTACATGATATAAGATATCATTTTTCAACCAAAGTGATTCTCGAAAGTGAATCGGTTGTACACACCGTTTACATTTCGGTCACACATTGAGAAAAATAAATTTGTTCGAATCGGACCATTTGTGAAGTTTCTTAGTTTTGATAAAACAATAAATATAGTCCGATCTGGACCAGATTTTATATTTAATTTCTCTCCGATTAACCTTGTATTTACAACCAATAAAAATTGAGGCAGATGAGTCAAAAGCCGGTATGAAAACATTTAAAACACTCTATTCACAATAGATTGTCGCTTTTTGGAGATCTGAAATTTGTAAATCGTCGCTTTGGTTGACAAAACTAGCTCAAATTCACCGTTTTATGTTGTTTAATTTTAGAAGTTTTTAATACACAAGTTTTTGATCAAGCATACAACTTGTTTATAGGCAGTGTAAAAAGGTTTCGTTCAAACTTTGATTTCAATCGATCAAAAATGAATTTTTAAAATTTCACCAGTTTCATATTTTCAAAAATATTTCAGAAATAAATTATACGGTATGGACTCAAAAATAATCTACAACATATAATATGTTACATATTAAATGTCTGAACCCTGAACAAGTCGTCGAATAATAGGTTTAATTAACGCATGGCCAAATCGAAAAGCAGCAGTTGCAAATACGTTGGCTATTGAAGGAGTGGTTTCTGGGTTGTATCCTTTGTACTGTCCAAGTTTTTTCATACCATCAGTTCCAAGGATTGCGGGCAGCCACTCGGAAAAAGTTATTTTTTGGATAAGAGCTCCAACAATTTTTCTTGCTTCATAATAGTTTTTATCTCCTGACCAATTTTGGTTTAATTCGTGTAAATCAGTCGAAATTTGGTTGTGCATCCTAAAATTTTATGGGCTAGGTAAATGTCTTGGGTAGAGCTTTTGTAATCATGGGTCCAACTTAAATAAGTTGAAAAATTATCAGTTTACTAAAAATTAAATTCTCCCTTTTGAAAGAAAAAATTTCAAACTACAGTTATAAGGAAAATTATGAATTTTGGCCGAAAATGTTTAATTGGCTTTTTTCTCACTAGAAGCTATTTAAAAAGAAATCATAATACAAAATTTTAAACTTACTCAGGCAGTATTGATATTCTCAGGCCAAATTTGACTTATTTGACCGAAGAATTTAACCTACTTATGGGATATATCAGGCATGTTTCACTGTTTTTGAAACGTTAGTTCTGAGCTAACTGATAATGGTCGAGTATTCAAAATTTCGAATTCAGGAGACATTTGTCTGAAATTGTTAAAAACTTTATCAAACTCTATTTTTATCAATATTTTAGTAATATTTTATAAGTCTGAAAACTAACCTCAAAAATATTGTATGCATTGTAGTGAGCCCAATTTGCTCATTTGCCCGCGCATCACCAGCTACAAAACAAGCCACTCTTGCTTGTTCAACAGGCTCAGAATCACGCATTCTGCGACAATCCAAGAAAAGGTTATTTACGAGTTCAAATTTCCTTATATAATTAATTTTTAGAAAAAAAGGCTTTTGAATGTGACAACAAGAAAAGGTTCTAGAGTCTAGACCAGGCTTAAAACACAGGCATCCCAAACCATATTTTCTATCTTCCTACCCATTTTTCACTTTCTTATGCTTGAACCTACGCAAAAAAGGAATGAAAAAACCACGCAAAACCTATTTTAACCCGTTAATATTCCAAAACACATTGTACCCAGTCATATCTTTTTGGGATTTTAGAAAATTGAGATAATCAAGATAATACATAAAATATTATCATGAAATAATTGCAGAAAATTGCTATCAGATGAAATAGTGGCGATACCGGCACGATATTACCGTGTTTATCGAGAAAATTATGTTGTATATTTACTAGTGAAAAACCTCGGAAATGAATATGGTTATCACAATTTTTACATGATAAGAGACTTTTAGTTATATTTTATGTAAAATATTGTTAAATGAGAGTACACCGGGCCCTCACGGCTGTCTAGGTGTATTCCGGCAGAAAGCCTGGTGAACACGTTAAATTTGTGATCTACATGTTAATAACGAGATTTGATATGATTAAACATTTAAAAAACAATAATTAACCCTTGCCCATTTCAACGGTATCTTCAGAGTCGTCCTCTGAAAATGGCAACATTTCTTTTTCAAATTCTTCAGTGAAAACTGATTTGAGCCGCCCTGCAGGATCGTTTTCAATTCGAAGTTTTTTGGATCGTTCAGCATCAGATCCATAAACATTTGAAGCATCTTTACAAAAAAATAACAAAATAAAAATACCATGTCGAGACTTCAGGTGATTTGAGGTCCAATTTAAAGTTGATCGTATACAAGCATGGTTTTTGAATCACCTCAAGTCTCGACGCCACATGCAACTCACGCAGTTGTCTTTTTCAGATTTAACTGTTTAAAACATTTAACAAAAAGCTCACCTAAAAATGACGTGATGGAATTTATTTGTTCTCTGTGAACAATCGAATCGACCAAAATTGAACCTAATCCGGATCCACAAACTGCGGCTGACCGTATAAATTCCATACAACCTTCTTGAATTTCAGCTTTTGACCCTTGAAGACGGTCCTCGTCTTCAGAATGAATATCGGACTTTTTGATGTTAAAACATGGTGCTTTAGTTTGAGATAATGCAAATTAAAATTCAATAAAGATAAAAATTTGTAATTTGACCCGAGTGAAATATCCCGAGTACAATATCATACGCAAAAACGTATTCAATAGCCTAATTTGACTCGAATACGACGTATCAGGTTTTGTAATTGGACTCCAAAAACAGGAGCATACATTTTTCGTCGACCCTTTTCTCTTAAATTTATCTTTGAGAACAGGAGGGTGCTAAAAATTTATCAATTTGAAAAAAATGCAAAAGTTGAAATTTTGGATCAGTTATAACAAATAAACCATCCTGTTTCAATGCAAAACAAATAAAACAAAACATTTCGTAAACTTGATTTCGACCAAAAACATGTGATTTTCCAAAACCACGTTTTCAATCATTAGATTTGACACAAAATCATATGACGATTTGAAATAAGGAATTTCAAAAATAAAAAATCGTTTTATTGTGTTAAAGCTATCTTGTAGAGAATTTTTTTCTGGTCATTTTAAGACGTAGGATTTTTTTGTTTATGAAAAATTTTCTGGCCTCAGCACCCCTTGTAATATCTTAAAATTTTGACCAGTTTTTGCTTTCTAGCGACTTTTCAGTCCATTATTGGCCCAAAGTTGCTAATACTTTCACTCGAAAGTCGACTCTTCCGGTTCTTTTGAGAGTACATTCAAGTCTCTACGATGAACTTGAGATTGACCTTGAACTTTGACCGGTCATTCAAAATAATCGCTTTAATTCTTCATACAGAGTCGCTAGAACTGGCTTCAGCACCTCCTTTTGTTAAAATCCTCAAATTTTGACCAGTTTTTGCTCTCTAGCGACCTTTCAGTACATAATTGACCCATAGTTGCTAATACTTTCATCATATAGTCGACCCTTGCGATTTTTTGAGGGTACTGCGAGTCTATACGATGAACTTGAGATTGACCTTGAGGTTTAACCATGTTTGCTCTCTAGCGACCTTTCAGTACATCATTGAACCATAATTGCTAATACGTTCATTAGAAAGTCGACCCCTCCGGTTCTTTTGGGTGTACTTTGAAGTCTCTACGATGAACATGAGATTGACCTTGAACTTTGACCGGTCATTTGAGGTCGACCACGTGGTCGCTAGCCCTAGCCAAAATAAATTGATTTCCTAAAAAAGCTTAGTTTTTACCTGCCAAAAAAATTTCGGTTTAGCTCTTCATACGGAGTCGCTAGAACTGGCTTCATGAGACCATTTAAAATCTCAAAAATTTGAGCGAAAAATCGTTTTTTTTGAAAATTTTTCATAAACAAAAAAAAATCCTACGTCTTAAAATGACCAGTAAAAAATTTTCCACAAGATAGCTTTAACACAATAAAACCGATTTTTTATTTTTGAAATTCCTTATTTCAAATCGTCTATTTGATTGTGTAATCTGGGAAAAAACACTTAAAAACAATCATTATTTGACGTTCGATTGATTACGTGACACCATTTATGATATTATCGCATGCCTTGATTTTTGCATTCTTCTCGACAAGGAATTTCAGTTCCAAAATGTGTCATTGATGGCGTCATGGCGGTCAAAGTCATATCATGGTCTCACTTAAGGATCAGACATTTTCAATTTTTCAAAAAACAGAATATCCAGTTTTAATCAATTTATATTAAAAAAATTTTGAGTCCGATCCGATAAATTGCCCCCACTGCATTAACATACCACTAAATTCATTGTCGAATTTCCATGATTTTTCTTTAAATAATGTCAAAGAGACCGCCCTGGCGCTTTGAATAGGATTTTTCCAACCAACCGGTTCGTTGAAATTGTTTTCGTAAATTGGTGGTATCAATCGACGTAGTGGAGTAGACGATGCTCCCCACAGTGGATGTTGAATGTTATTACATGACCGATTAAAGGGTTAAAAAAATTGCAAACAAAAGTTTAAAGGAGTACTGGTCGCATTTATTGACTCGGACATGAAATTTTCTAGATTATTTTTAAAATGTTTTTTTCTGAAAATATGGAGAAAAATAAGTTGATGAGCAGTCTTTTTATTTGTCATGAAAAAGGTATTTTTATTACGATTTGAACATATTTTTTTATACAGTATGTCACGTTTTTTCTTTCTTTTTTCCAATTTGCATAACTTGCTGTCCGCGAATGAGAACGATCAATTTTGGCAAATATCTACGTCGTTTCCAGATTACACCAATCAAAACGGTGGCATTCAGATTGATGCAAATTGCAAAAAAGAAAGCAAAAACGTGACATACTGTAATATATTTTCATTTTTTCGGAAACAGCGGACACAAAAATGAAAATTTTTGACCTCGAGGCTCTGGAAATGCTCTTGAGTGTGTCATTTGTTTCATTTTCAAGTTGCTGTCGAGTAAATTGAGAGAGTTGATGGATTTTTCGTGATACCCTTAAAAAAACGGCAGAAAACGATTTTTTGCCGATGTTAGCACTGGATGATTTTTTGTAGTTAAAACGGACCTCGGGGTTCTGCGGTCAACATCAACTTTATATATTTAATCTATCTTTAAAACTTAGGGAGTTGATAAATTTTTAAGACAAAACATCATCACTTTTGAAAGGTCGTTTATGATTGGTTGGCCAATCAGAGCTCGAAATATATTTTTTTGTAGCAGCATTTTTGCTTGAATACTTGAAAACTGAAACCCGTAAGTTCATTTTATTTCTAGTACGGCATCAAATCGACCGTGAAAACCCTGTTTTTTGCCTTTAATTCGACCAGTAATCCCTTAAAACTTTCTCAGTGTTTTACGACAAATTTATAATAACGCTTGTCTCTGAATCATTAACAGTACCGTTTTGTCAATGCTTTATATTTGAGCTCGCAAAAAAAATATAAATTCACCTTACAAACATAAAACTAATTGGAGTATACATTTTTGGTCGACAAAATTTTTGGTCGACTTTTTTTTGAATGCCTATCTTTTGCTATGAAAAGTGCGTAAGCAGAAATCAGCAGTACCAGTGAAATAAGAATTCACGAAATTTTCTATTATTTGATTAATTTTGCATTAAAGCAAGGTAGTTTATTCTATGAAAATTTATTCAAAATTTGTATTTTTGCAACGTCACACGATGTTGCTTCAAATCTGTAGTTTTTTTTGCGATTACGCATTTTTCATAGCCAAAAATAGGCGAAAAAAAGTCGACCAATTATGTCAGAAAAATACGGTGACATGAGGTCTGTCAGAGATCTTTGCTACTGTTATAACGCTAGAGAGCTCTTAACTTTGATAACAGCGTTTAAAGTTTGGAAACAAGGTCTGTTGTTTAATGTTTAATTATCACTTGTGTGTTATGTAAATATTCAAACAGTGTCCGGTATGTCATGTAAAATTTAGAAATTATCATGGGTTGGTAACTTAAAATCTTTTATGTGAAATTATAACTCGTGTGTTATCATCGGGTTGATATGTAACAAAAAACTTAAAACAGTGTCCGGTCTGTAATGTAAAATAATCGTCAATTTACAGTATTGAAAGATAATCTATAATTTATAATTTCAACCCTTATACCCATCAAGTGATCGAAATTGTTTATGAAAACAAAAATTTACGTTGCAATCAACTGATGTTCTTTCGAGAGGGTAATTCATAATCAATTTTGAATAATAATGTTTTATTATATAATATAATTATTATTATTTATATCGATCACGATCCCCGGATGCAAAAAATATTCTCTTTTTTTCATAGAAGAGTCTCTCATTTTCTGATGAAATTACTGTATTTTTTCGTTTCACTCCGAGACTTCGATAAATGACGGAATAGAAATAAATTGAATCACATAATCAGAGAAAAACAGGGGTCAAGATTTTGTGCATCAAAATTTTGTTCTGAGAGTATTCGAAGTTTTTTCACTAATTTCTTCAAAATTTTCTTAAATTCGAGATTTTCAAATGACCGGAAGTGATCATGCAGAACTTTTAATTCCACAGTTTTATTCCAGTACTGTAATTCCACAAAAAAAGAGAACAAAAATTTTTCGCAAAAAAGTTCAGCGTTCACTTGGTCGACGATGATCCCGTTATGTATAAAGGTTGAAAAGAACGTTTAAAGTCGATCAGGCCCTGCATGGCCTGACGGGCGGCTGAGAGTTAAATTCTAAGAAGAATTGTTGAAATTGAAAAAAAAAATTTTATTTCTGAAGTTAAAATATTATCTAAAAAAAGGGCGTTTTTCGCATTTGGGGATCATAATGGAAATGTTCAATTATATTTGAAAATTTCAAGTTAACTTGATTTTACCCTAATCTATGTGCATTACATCCAGCTAATTCTTCAAGTTTTGAAATATCGGCTCGACTCAGAAGACCTGCAGTCTGCTCCAAAATGCTCACGTCTCCAGCAGCATCAGTCAAATTATAATCGTGTTCAATAATTCGAAGGGCTTCTTTTAAAAAGGTTACTTAAACTTTTTCAAGATTAGAAATAATCATACAAATTATGACAAAATTTTGACGTACTGGAGGTGAACTTGACTCGCATTATTTTCAATGTGTTTTAAGGGAGTAGTATCCGCAAAAAATTTGGCCTCAAAAATTGGATTAAAAGAGCCATGAAGTAGGAATTCACCCGTACCATTTCCGATTTGAGTAGCCATGCGAATAATCTTGGGATATTATAGTGCTGTTAAGCAAAATACTAATATTTTTAGGCTAAATTAGTCTATGCAAAATTTTTGAGCAACAGCATGTCACATTTTTGGTTCCGTTCTTGATTTTCGCACAATTTACTATCTGCTAATCAAAACGTTAAAATTTGGCAAACACGAAGGTGCTTGTAAAATTAAAACGTTTTGATTGGCCGATAGTGAATTGTGCAAAAATCAAGATCGGAAGCAAAAATGTGATACCCTGTACTCTTTTTTGCTGAATAAAAGATTTTTTTCCAATAGAATGATTTTCTGATTCTTTCGCCTTTTTATAAATGTACATCAAAATAAATTTACTTTAAGCAACCTGACTTCAAAAACTTCTGCTGCTACTGCCATACGAAAAGATGGTCGCGGCGGAAATTTCCCAAGGGCAAAAAGATTGCGGACTGGTACATGAGTCGAATTTCTATATTCCTTGAGAAGGTTATGATTTTAATAAAACTCATTTTGAGCGTTTAATAGATAGAAACAATGTCTGATTTAATTATGGGATAAAAAACGTCAAAATAGTGCGCTGACGATTTTGAGATATTGCGGTCATAGAAAAAATTGAAAAGTAATTGAATAAAAGAAAGCTCTAGAATTAAAAAACTTTTGCTGATTCAGACATTGTTTTTTATAATATACCGTTTTTAACCATTAATAACCTGATACCTGCAACCTAGAAATTGTATGGTTTACACTTTTCATCACATGAAATGTGGCTTTCTTGTCGCAATTTAAAATTAATAACGTTCAATCTTACAGAAATATCGAGTACGGGGCCTCCTCGCACATATTAGCAACTTTTTAGCAAATATTGTTATATAATTTGGCTTTTGAAACCGACTTATCCGATGGAGTTCTTAGAAAGCTCAAACTGAGCACAACTATAAAGAGAAAAATAAATTCAAAATCAGACCATTGTCACCAATTTTTTAACAAAAATTGATCATTAAACAATTTCAGTAATCTTAGACAAAAATCAAAAAATGGTTCGATTTGGATCATTCTATTATATTATTATAATATGTGCCAGGAGCAGAGTATCAAATGGAACGCGTTCCGTTTATTTTTTGCCCCATAATCGATATAAAATTTGAAAGTTCCAAAAAGTTGTAACAACTCATTACAAATTATTTCTTCCGAAAATCATGAGCATATAATATATAATATCTTACACGTTTCTAGTTTTGATATACTTCGATCAATATCCCTTTATCACTTTTTGGCTAGAATGCGTAGCCACAACGTTTAAATCACACGTTAAAAGGAGTAGTGGCTACGCATTCAAACCAAAAAGTGATAAAGGGATATTGTGTAAAAATAATCTATCAAATTTGACGACATTTGGTTTTACGACTTCCAGATAAGTGATAAACTGACTGGGATGATATCAAATTCTGGTCAAATTCTATATTTTCTTTACAAATATGATAAAGGCATATCAAGTTAGATACGTTTACTATATACGTGTATATGAGTGTATATTAATGATATAGATTGAGAATATCAAATGAAGCGAATATAAGAATTTCAAATTCATAAATATATTCAATTCAGGATTCATTTCAAATCGTGCCTTTACGTAGCTCGCGAGCCTTGGATTATTATGTTGCTCGCGAATGATATTTCGAGATTTTTCGATTCGTGGGTCGAATATTGTCAATTGTGTTCTTGCATCGTGGAATCCGGCACTGTTTTTGGCTCGACACCTTTTTTGAGGTGTTCAAATTGATAAAAACGGATAAAAATTTATGATTTGAAATTTTTTTGAAATTTGTATTTCATCTTACATTTTACTGCATCATTCATGCGAAAATAGAACAAATCATTTCGGTATTTAATCATCATGTTCAGCCATTAATACAATTGCGCCAAAAAAGCTTGCGGCTACAATGTTTGTCGCTCAACATAACGTGACAGAAATTGTTGACCAAAATTGCATGACAAAAAAGTCTTTGAAAAAAGAATTACAGCTGTATGTTCAATTTTTTTTCCTAGTTGATATAAATTTAAAGTATTAAACAAATTCCAAATTTTTTTCACATGATAAAGCATTTTTAGTTTTTGACACCTTCCAATAAAAAGCTGAGTCAGCTGTTTTGACTTGCTCAATTCGCAGATATCCATCAGGAGTCAGAGAAAACCTATCTTCCAATTTTAATTTAAGTCGTTTCCCGGTAATATTCGATGACCAAATTATCGCTGGTTTCGGATCGCCATGGACCTCACAAGTTAATACGACACTGAATTGATAAAGATATGAGATATTGATAATTTGAGGGGGTCTGTAGGCCTTGAATTTGAATTTTTCGGCAACTTGAAAGTTAATAAACTTTGATGTCTATCGGTGAATAATTTTGACAGGGGGGCGTTATTGCCGAATTTTTTTGCAAAAATTTCAAACTCAAAATTATTAGTTACAAAACCCCCAAATTGCGGGCCACTTTAGTTGATATTGGAACTTTTGATGGTATTGGCACTTTCGGCGATAAAAGCCACCTGCATATATATTTTATGACTGTTTAAGAATTTTCTAGTGCTGCAAAATTAAAAAAATTAGTCAATATTATCAATGATTTCATATAAACTTACTCGATATCAATTGGCAAAGAATCAGGTTTTGAAATAAATTTGACAACAGGTTTTTCTGATATCTCGGACTTAGAACAGTTCAAAATAGTAAGAAAATTTAGAAATATTTGATGAAATTGTAAAGGTTGGCAGTAAAACGCCGAAATAGTACAGGCCACGTAGAAGGCCATGTTGAAGGCCAAAAAATTGAACATTTCAATTTGTTGAATATTAAAGAAGAAAAAAAAAGAAAAAATGGGTTTTGAAACAATATTTATAATTTGTTTTGCAATCAATTTTGCGTTTCTAACAATTTTTTTAAATGATTAAACAAAGTTCAAACTGACCTATTTTGAAATTGGTCTTTTTTCAAGAAAAATTTTCGTTTTGCCGATTTTATCGACAAATTTTCATCAAAAAAATTATGAAATTTTTCTTTTTTGTTTAAAATTTCGCCCAAATTTACATCAATATCAGATTTTTCTGAAATATTATACTGCAAGAAAGATATAAAATATTGATTTTTTGGCCTTTTACTGCCAACCAAATCAAAGTGATTAGAAGAAATTCTCTTTTTTAACTTATTTGAGCCATAACTTATGAATAAATGAACCAACATTGAAGCCAAGTTTATTCTCGGCTTTGCATTCATAAATTCCATCGTGAAATTTTTGTAGCTTTGGAATCTTTAGAATTGAGCGTACTGTATAATTTTCAGAAGTTGTAGTTATTTTATCGGTAGATAGTGCATCATTGATATGACTCCATGTTATTTGAGGTAATGGGTTTCCAGTAACAAGGCATTCGATCTCAAGAACATCATCTGAATTTTTTTGTTAAATTTGATAACTTTATTTTGAATAAAAGTGGAAAAACTTATGTCTTATGAATAGGATGCCCAGCAGGAAATATTAATAACATTCAAACGGTCGATATCAACAAAAAACGGAAGATAAATCTTGAGCAGAATTCAAATGGAAAAATAGTAAAAAATCAGATTTTTCACTAACTTATAATACCGGATATCAGTTTGAATTACCGGTTTTACCTGAATGATTTTTTTTTCACAAATTTTTATCTGAAAACATGCCTTGTTCTGGGAAATAAAAAAATAGAGTTTCATATGCTAAAAACGGAAGTTAGTGCTCAGAATGAGAGTTTTAAAAACTCATTTTTTGACCACTAGGTGGCCAAAAATAGATTTTCTGCCCGGAAGGTTTTTTTTGGGTGAATAACCTCCGTTAGACTAATGAATTTTCTTCAAATATTGCATGGTTATCTGGAGTTATACCGCTGCACACCCTATTTATAAACCAAGCAGGAGAAAAGAACCAACTTAGAAAAAATTAAACTCACTGCGTAAGTTTTCGTGAATGTGCCACATCCGTAAAAATTCACACTGTGATATTTTCAAATTTTGTCTCGACAGTTAAACTTAAATATTTCCGATAATCTGGAGACAGAAAAAGTTAATGTTTTCACTTTAAGGTTAAGGCTCACCTCGGGTGCTCAATATAGATGAAAAAACATGAAGTATGGAATTAAATTTATCGAAAAATTTAAATTCTAAATATCCACTTTAAGTTTTCGACGAAAACTTTTCGTATAGATTAATGTCACAGATTTTCGATATAAGTGAGAAATACCAATTTTTATCAATGACGATAGATAAACACGAATCGTTACCATAATTTACACAATTCTTAAATTTGCGTCATTCGACAAATGTGTAAATTTTTTACAACCTATTACAGTGAATATTTTATTTTCTTGCAAAATGACAACTTGCTGTCAATGAAATCGTCGATAGCAAGGTTTTAAAAAGATAATGCGTTAACTTCTTTTGTATGAATTTGTTTAACTTAACCTTGACTTTTAAAACAATATCCTGAAGATACTTAATTAAAATAAAAGTGAAACGTCGATAAGAATATGAATNTGAATTAAATAATGCGTTTAGTTACCATTTTTTATTGGAAAGAATTATATTTTGAGCAAATTGCCATTTCGCAAGAAAATAAAGGGCAAGGAGGCTTGACATCGCCGAAGGTATTGAGACATGCAATTATAATATTTTTTTTTATCAAGGATAGTTTTTATTCGACGTTTCGGCTCAAATAATAAATATAAAGTTGTTCGTTCAAAAATAAAAAAATAACGAGAAGGCATTCGAAATGATATCATAATTTTTTTTTCAATTTAATTTATTAAAGAATTTGGAAATTTGTTAAACTGATGTGGGGCATTAAAATGCGTGGAATTAAATAGTCCACCAAACGCAATTAAAAAAATAAAAAATAGATTTGAGAGATTGAATCATAAAAATGAAGTCATTCATGATGCACTCAGAGTAATTTTTAATAAAAATCAAAATTTGTTGAGGCGGTATTGGCACTTTCATAGATATGGCACTGTAAGTGTTTTAGCAAAAAATCGTCAAATTTCGTAGATTTTTCAGTGATTTTTGGCTTGTAATATTTGAGTTTTAATTTCTCAGTTATTCTAGCAACATACCTAAATATAGCTTTTCAGTATTCAAAGATTTAATCTCCAACATTATTGGCTCTGATCGGATGTAAACGTTAATTGATTTTTCGGCATGACCAAAACTGTTAAGTGCCAAACAATTATATTTCCCAGCATCTCCAAGTGAAACAGGATTTATCGCGATAGCACCATCGCTGATTCTAACTCTTTCATTTTCTGTTATTTCTAGATTTCCACCATTTTCAGTAGATCTTAACGGAGCTTACAAGTTAACAAACAAAATTTTAATTGATTTCTCAAGGTTTTGAGAAAATCAGGTTATTGTTAGTATTTTGTCAACGAAACTAAACCAACGCTCACACAGGAAATTTGAATTAGCCTCCCCAAAAAACTCTAAAAAGTATCTCCTCTTGGGATATTTATCAATTTTTTATGTCAGGCTCCGGAGCAGCAGTATAAACAATTCATTCAAGCCACATTATTGAAATTCTATTTTCGACAAAAAAAATTTTTGCATAATTTTTGTTAAATTTTTATTGTTTTTTTTTATTCTTTCCCTTACAAGGTAAATTTAAAAAAAGCTCTAATGAATGGTTTGAACTGCTGCTCCGGACCCTGAAAACAAACATTTTGAAAATTAATAAATATTCTAGGAGTTGATACTTTTTTAGAGATTGATCTTGAAGCTCAACAAGTTTATGCAATGCGAACCTAGTCATATAAAGATGTTTCATGTATCTAACTGAACTCTTTTGTTATATTTTTTTTTCTCAGACATTAAATAAATGCAAATTCCAACCTAAAAAAAAACAAACAAGAACCAACGTCGAAAAAACTTTATAATCCAGCCTAATCAGCAACACTCACTCCCTTGATGGTAAACTTATTGCGTGGGTGGTAATTTAACTTTTTTTGAATCGTTAATTTTGACGCATTTATGGTTCGTGGAAAATTGACCCGATTAAAGAAATAAAGATTTTTTAGTCGGGATTTATAACAAGTTTTTTGTGTCAAACATATCTTAAAACAAAAACTCATCAGAAGCCACTAAATTATCAACAAGTTTGGCGAACATATTTTTCTCAGTTTACGAAAACTATATCCATTATTATGCCCGGGTCACTTTAAAAACTTATTCGCCTGTTAAAAAAGAATGGGGAAATAAGTTTTTTAAAGTGGACCCGGGCTAATAATCCATATAATTTGGACCTGATCTAGAAAATGACAAGTTAATAGCCATACAATACAAATGCGGGATTAAAGGAATTGGCATCAGCTCTTGTATCAGCTGTGTGTGATACCAAAGAGCCAATGAGTGACGTGTGTTCTACCCACACAACAACTGAAAGCCCTCATTCTTATTGTAGGTAAATTGAATGCATTATAAATCTCGTTTGCAAAAATGCTAGATTTAGGAATTAATTTTTGACACATTGTCTGGTAGACACAACCATCTTGACATTTAAGTAAATTTTAAATGTGTGTTTTCATTATCCAGGGGTGAGGAAGTTTTTGATAGATACCCCTCACAGTCATATAAACATTTTTATAGACTAAAAATTATAACTCACTGTTGCTGTCAATTACTCCCCCATATAAACTATATTATTCTCAGGTAATAGTCTCTGCAAAATACCGCTAAGTTCTTACAAGTTGTCGCTGTTTCCCATCCCATAAAAAGACCTGTTCAAATTGAATTTAGCAAACACATATAAATCTTTCAAATCAACAGTTTGAAAGAAAAAACTTTCAAAAATGAAATTCATCATTCTTTTCTCAATTATGGCTACTACAGAAGCGTTTTCGCGACTGAATCTGTTCAATCGACATCATTCTAAAAATGTGAACTGGAACTCTAACTCAAACAAAAATAGTGGGAAGAAAAATTTAGTGGCTACGATTCTTCGATCAATTTCCGTTTATAAAAATGTTTGTAATCAAAAAACTTGTAATAAATGCGCACTAATGTTGGAACGCGAGGGAAATGATATTCGATGTGGAAATATTATGAAACTTGATGGATGCTGTAAGGCTCGACTCATGCAAAGAAAATTTTAAAAAATTAGAATTATATCAATTCACCTTTCTCATACTGTATAATGTTACAAATAAAAAAATTTACTAAATTTAACTAATTTTTACGTTATCGATCAATGACGAGGCCCTTTGGTCATTTTTTGCCATTTTTTAACCCGAAAATTTCATATAATTCGGCTTTTGAAAACTATTACTCTGATAAAGTTTTTAGATAACTCAAACTGAGCAGAAATATTTAGTTAATAACGAACAAAATAAAAAATGGTCCGAAGAAGACCGTTTTTTCTTTATTTATTTCTGATATTACTAAAATTATTTAATTATCAATTTTTGTTTAAAAATAAAAACAATGGTATGATTTGAAACATTTTGAGAATTTATTTCTCACAATATTTGTGCTCAGTTTGAGCTTGAACTTAATCAGATGAGTCGTTTAATAGCCGAATTATATAAAAATGTTGGCTAAAAAAGTGGCAAAAAATTTCAAGGGCCTCAATAATTGGTATACTACCTTTTCAAAACTCCAAGTTATTCAGGGCTCATGAATATGGTCATACCGTGAAGCTTTATCTGCATGACTTAGATTGTTAGCAGTTATTTCTTAAATTACCAGAGTGAAATCTATTATTTAAAACAACTTTATTATCTTTGAAAAAACTGAGATATAAAAAACATTTCAACGATCTTATTTTTGAAAGTTAGTTTTGCGGGTGATTATTTGTTGGACGTTGAATTCCAAAAATTTTGCGATAAGCACAATAAAAAACTTGAACTAGCTTGAACACGAATTTTAATTGTACCCCAGAAAGGACCTCAAAATTAATTTTTCAGTTTTGAAAAATAATTGATGTTTGAATTAAAATTGGTTGAAACAATCAAAACTTTTTATTTTCACGAAATAAGATTTTTTATGGTACACGCTTTCCGCGTCTACGCTTTTGCAAAGCATTTCTAATTAGAACCATATATACTTTCTTTTTAACCAAAAAATTTGCAATTATCTTTTTTCGGACAAAAAACTATGTTCGCCCTAACTAGTCCAAAGTAAAAGCTCTTCATTATTCGCCTCACACTTGATTATAACTGAGCCTCCAGAAACTGCATAAATTGAATTTAAAGACGAAATAATTTTTGGTAATAAATCTTTTGGATTGACTTTTGTTAAAAATAATGTCGTGGAAGTTGTTGATGGGTTTATTGTGGTTGTTTTTGTTGTTGTCGTTGTTTTTGTTGAAGACAAAATTTTTTGTATTTTTTCTTGAAAGGAAATTTCTGGCTTTTCTTTTTGATGGCTTTCTAAGTTTTCTTTGCGTTTTGCCTTGGTTGTTCTACACGAAAGCGAATTTACAGATTCGACCAAATTTTTTCCAGCAAAATTTGGAGGTCCGGCGCATAAAGAATTCCGAGAGGCTTTATTGAGGTGCGATAAAAGAAGATTAATTGTGCAGTCGCATTGGAGAAGATTATTACTTAGATCAATTTCTTCAAGGCGTTTCATGTTGGCAAACGTTGATGGATGGAAAATTGATAACTAAAATAAAATTGAATTTTTTTTTATTTGTATTAAATAAAAAAACCTAAAACTTTGGCTTTGAAAATGTGTTTAAGTGTTTGCGGTCATAAAATATTTTGCTCTCTAGCGCTCAAACAGTTCAGTGATTCCAAACTGGATTTAATAACCCCCTTTATTTAATTAAAGACAAATTAAGAATAATATGGAAACTATTTTAATAAAAGTTTAGATTAAAAGCACAATCTCAAATATTTTGCCTTGATTTTCAGTAGACTATCTGCAATTTGTTATTGATTGAACTTGCAGACATCCTTGACTTAAAATTTTTTGTCGCAGTGTATGACCCTTCTCATTTCAAAACAAAATTTTAAAAACTGTTTTTCTCATGCTTTTTCGAACAAAATCGATTATTAGAAATTTAAAAATTGAAATTTTCCCAAAATTTATAAAATGTATAACCTTATTTGAGCTTAAATAAATCTTTTTCAAGTTATCCAGTCCATTGAACGCCCCTTCTTCGATTGTGTCAATTTGATTGCCTTTCAGCTGAACCAACCCCAAATTATTCAAATCCTTGAAACCATTTCGGGACAATTTCCTGATTTTATTTCCATTGAGGACGAGTACGGTCAATTTGGGTAAATTTGGAAACGCACTCGGATCGATGCTTTCGATATCATTATCACTAAAAGACAGATTTTTATCTTCGGGTATCACGGCTTAATAATTAGGGGAATTAAAACCACGGTCGGAAAATTGAAAAAAGATGAATTCTTAAAGGTTAAATTCGAAATTCGCGCGCTGGTCATTCTACGTAACTGTGGCGGCCGTTTTTTCCAGATTCCCGACCAGGTCAAGGTTAATGACGGGATCGTCGTTTCAATATAAAATAATTGTTCTTAAGAACAAGTAAGTATTTTTTGCTAGCTTCTCTCAGTCCATCAAATTTTGGAAACATAACCGATTCAAAATTTAACTTAAAAAATTACATATGTTGAATTTATTAAACAACGTTTCGCGTGAGCATCTTTCGGGTTTTTGAAATATAAGTTTCCAAACTTCAATGATTTGCAAATCTAGAAATTTCAAAAAATGTGTGTGGGTAGAGAAAAGTTTTAATTTTTTGGCCCACAATCAAAATATTGCAAAAGTTTTAGGATCTTTTTGATCATTCATTCGAATGAAAAAAGCTTCGGCTCGACAATCATCTCCAGTATTATACAATGGTCCATGAAGAATTTGTCCCTAACATTCAGTTTGAAATTATAACCGGATTGAGGAGTTATGTGAGTTTTTTTATAAGCAAGTAGTTTTTTAACATAAACAGGGCACCTGTGAATGTGATAATAAGTTTTTTTAGCACGCGAAGATGTACGATGTTCTTCGGCTTAAAATTATGGTGCCTAGTTCTGACACTAGACTCAGAGAAAAGTCGCGATAAAATTTTTTACAATTAATAGTTATGGTTCCCATTTCTTCCCCAGTGTCCATATTTTACACCGCAGACAATATCAAAACACTCGGTTAAGGGAGTCGGTGAATTTTGAAAGATTTGCACTTTTTTAATTTTTTTTCTCTTGATGGTAATCTGTTTGCCACTTCCAAATTTTTCGATAAAAACTTTTTCAAATGATAGTTGTTACTTTCACGCGTACCCCGTGTACAGTAATCAGATTTTTTTCAGATCGATTATTTTTACTTTATAAATCGTTTCAAAAAACCGGCGTTTGCAATCGAATGTGTTTAAATAAAGTAATTTTTTTTACTTATTATTAATTAGTAACCGTTCAAAACGGTCCCAATCACCGTTAAAAATTTATTTTTTTTTTACAATTTTTACGTCAAAATCGAAAACTTAAAATTTTGAAAAAGAACCAAAAAAACTCAAATTTTAGCACATCGAAAGAAATATTTTTTTTCATGAGTGAATGACATAAATTTTAAACAGTGATCGGGACGGTTCACCAATTTGGCAAGTTTCGGTAATTTTTTTTTAATTCTTGATTAATAGGGCTTTGATGAATTTCTATGCAACTGTAGTTCCGTTTCAAAAATTATGACTTAGAGTATAAACAAGAGCGAAGAATGAAAACGACGACATATTCGAAAAAAAAGTGGCATTCTCAATATTACAAGAAATGAGGAGAATTTTCAAAATATTTTTGACCAAAAATCACAAAACCATGTCATATGGATAACCGGACCTCATAGTACAAATCTTAAATATTTGAATGATACAAACAACGCAAGATATTAGCACCCAATGAAAACCCTAGATTGCGGAATAGGCCGATTTCATTGGTCAGGTTGAGAAAAGATCAACCAATCAAATGCTCAGATTTCGCCTTTTTTCAAATATTTAGGATTTGTACTCTGAGGTCCGGTAATCCATATGATTTTTCAAAGGGTATATAAATTTGAACAAAAATAAGAAATTTATTTCAATGTTCGGAACTTTTTTCAAAATTTTTTTTCCAAATTTGACGAATTCAAAAAGTTAAATTCGAACTCAAAATTTTCTTAAATAGCATTAATACGAAAATTATGTAGTTACAAGTTGCCTGTATTATGAAACATTACTTTGATGGTATATGGCATATTGAGGGAATATATGAACCAAGTAATAAGTTTTTCGTCAAGAGCCCATATGATATGGGTCATATCCGTATTTGTCAAATAGACCCCCTTGATTAATGAAGGTAATGTCGCCAAAAAAATTATATAATTTGGCTTTTGAAACCGACTTATCTGATTCAGTTCTTAGATAGCTCAAACTGAGCACAAATATCTAGTGAATAATAAAATGAAAATAATTAGTCCAATTTCGGACAATTTTTATTATTTATTCCTAAGATTACTGAAATTATTAAATTATCAGTTTTGGTTTAAAAATTGGAACTGATGGTCTGATTGGACCATATTTCAATTAATTCTTCTCTCAATATTTTTCCTCAGGATATCTCAAAACTTAATCTAATGAGTCTTTTTCAAACGCCGAATTGAATTAAATTTTTGGCTTATTCACCTTCATTTATCAACCAAAGTGTGATAAAGGGATATGACCTTAAATTTAATCCCGACTCTTATTTCGGAACACTTGTTATTAGTACTGTAAGAATCTTAAGTTACACTTTTTTGGAAATCGTATTGAAACTATCATCAAATTTTAATCGGTTCTAGCGCTAAAACATTTTCTCATTTTCAATCAATTTGTTAAGTTTTTAATCGCAAATTTTAACAAAATTAGATGTCCAAAATATTAAATTGTTCATCATGTAACATGATTCATGTTAGTGCTAGGTAAAACATGACTATATTTTCGCGTTGTAATTGGTGGTTATATAAACATATACGTGAAAATACTTTCTATTTATTATTTGTATATAATCAAGTTGTTGCATTAATGTGTTGTGAATGTTACAATCAGAATAACATTTATAGTTTAACGGTGTAAAAAATATCTATTTATATCATCAATTTTTATGTTCAAGTTCCATGTGATGCCAATTTACATCTCAATAAACGTTGTTCGAACAGATCTAACTGATGAATAAAATATTGTTACATTAATTGTGTGAAAATGTTTTTATTACTGAACTCATTTGAGCTATGCATCTTGAGCGATTTGGCATCTGTTTTATATTAATCAAATACTGAAAAAACAAAAAATCGCGATATTTTGATCACGTGACTACCAAAAAAAATTTTCATAATTTTTTTCCATTTTGCAATATAGTATTCACCCCCAAGAAGTTTCGGAACAATTTACCCACTATTTCTACTGTATAAGTCGAAATTAATGGTGGACGTGCTAGCTATGCACCATAAATTATGGTCCATAAGCCACCGAAAATTAACTGGTAGAGTCATCTGTTTTCTAGGTTTTTCTGGACTATCTTTATGGTCAAATCAACAATAGAATGAGAGAATTGCCTAATCTTTCTTTGGACCGCTCAAAACCATACAAAACAGATATATACTCAAACCAGTCTATGCCCATGATGGGCCATATACTATGCGTAGGGCAATCATGCGATATGATATGCGCATATCTGGAATAATAAGTGCCCCATATCTGGAGCATAATAAATGCCGCATAAATTACAATTTAAAATAAGACAAAATTTAATTATAAAAGTCGAAAAAAATGACAAGAATTTTTGGACATTTTTAACTTTTAATTGGCGACTTAAGGGTATCCCTGCTCCTACATTTTATGCAGTAAGTATGTCATAAAATGCACCAAATCATTGTTTATGTTTTGAACGCATAAAACAACCCAAATGACAACAAAAAATTTTCGAAAATTTTTGCGTTTTTTCGATTTTTTTCCAAGTATTTTTCTCAAAATTATGTTCAAAAATAACGTTTGTGTCAATTTGACACTAAAACTTCAAAATATCTGGTTGACGTAAGCCAACTTTCTCTTCAGTGTTCCCCAGCTTTCATTTGAGCCTACTTTCGAAAAAATCGAAGCACATTTTTTTTCGGAAATTTTTCACGTGACCTTGAAAAATTATATTTTTTGTTTGGAGCCGAAATTGACAAAAACCCACCTACAAAGTTTCTGTTTGTTTAGAGCTAGCTTTTGCAAAAATTTGAGTAAATTTTGAAATTTAACCTAGGAGGAGATAGATTTTCCGATGAAAAAAGTCAAAAAAACGGTATTTTCGGACCGGTTTTTGCGTATTCTAGAATAAATATAGTCTTTATAACAAAGCTCACCTACAAAGTTTTGTATACTTTATACACGTTTGTTTAAATTTGGGTTTATATAAAATAAAACCTGGGAGGAAGATAGATTTTCCTTTTGCTAGGTGCTCTTGTGCGCTTATGTGTGAAGGAGTGTGTCAAAACAAGTTTGGAATTTTTTTCGCAGTTGAAGGCTAGTTTTACAAACTGGCTAATCTGAATTATATCTTCGACGCCTTGTTGGCTAAATTTTATCGAGAATATGTCAATTTATGAGCAGGGATACCCTTAAGTGTCCTTCCACTGCTTTTATAAGTTTTGTTTGAAGTCAATTATAATAACATTTGGAGCCAAAGAAGGCCCAAATCAACTTAATTTCTTCCGCCTACGCATTTGTCATCTAAATTATCGAAAAATATACTTAAAAATGCATTACAAAGCTCAAGAAATTGTGAACAACAATTCATGATCATAATAACATACAGCAGGGGTCCGGCGGATAGGTGAAGGCGGATAGGTGAAATCCGGCTAATTAGGTGAAGGTTTGTGAGCGAAAAAACTTTTCGGGCGATAGACAAAGGCAAAAGATAGGGTTTTTTTTTCAAAAACTTCCTAGGCAAAAAGATAGGCGTTTTCGAAAAGCCAAAATATAGACATATTTGAGGATTTTTATGAATGACAAAACTATTCAATTAATTTGTCGTTTTATTCTATTTATCTAGTACAGTTGAATTTGCCTCAAAAAATTTGCACACAATTTTGTTCAAATTAATTCCCAGCAATGAGATGAGGGACAGTCGAGATTTCAAAAAATCTTCTCGAAGTTCGATTTTGGTTACAAGGATCCCAAAATATTATTAGGTATCAAGTAGTGGATTTAACACGCGCTATAGAGATAGCAAGCATTTTAAAGATTAACTTAGGTTAGGAAAGGTATTCAGCGTAAAATTTTGTCGATAATTTTTCAGAAACATAAATAAAAGTACTAGAACGATTTTTCAATGTTCCAGCAAAATTGGCATTTTTTTTTTTTAGCTTTGTGTTTTTGGGCCATTTTTTTCTCCAGTCAAACGCTGTCTAGCCGACTAAGAAAAAAAATCGGCCCAATTAAAAAACTTAGGCTGTAGAAATTTTATTTAATATATTTGGCCGAATAAATCAATAAATGAATTCTAGAAGCTTAATTCAAATTACTGCATGAGTCAATAATCCGAAAAGTAGTTTCTGAGGTTTTCAAAACCGCACTTTTTGCATTTATGATTAAAAATGGAGCAAAAAATCAGCCTTACATTCTCACTCTGACTACCCTTTAACTAAATTATAAAACCTTGACCTTGTTTTTATTGACCAATCAGAGCGTATCTTCCCAGCCGTCCGGCGGATAGGTGAAATCCTGCGAATAGGTGAAATCCGGCTAATAGGTGAAGGTTTTGAGCTAAAAAACTCTCATCTATCCGCCGGACCCTGCTGTACTACGTATATTTTTACATAATCAATAATGAAAAACATTTTATTACGTAAAAACAACAATTAACCTTAAATTTGAACCAAACGATTTTTAAAGTCAATGTTGACTTGCTAAAACTTGCATTATTCCAAATTTTCATGCAAAAATTTTTGGCTTGCGGTTTCTACAGTTAAAATAACAATTGAAATATAATTTTTTTTTCTTGCTCTGAATACAACATTTTTATTAAATAATTAAGTTTTGAAATATATTTTTAAGCAAAAAAATTGTCTTCTTGGTGGTTAACGAAACACAAGTTTGTTACAATTTGGAACGCACCACCTTGGAGTCACAGGCTGTGTGACTCACAGCTCCTTTGAAAGGCTCACGCCACTTTAAATCATCCGAAAATGGTGGAAAAAATGTTCGCAGACACTTATTTTGCAAATATATTATTAAAATCGGTGATTCAGATCAGAAAATATTTAAAAATTTTGCGCTCATAGGTTCAAATTTGATCACAATGAAAAAATTGAAGGTTGATCTCGTCAGAATTTTCTGATGAAAGCGCTCAAAGTAAAGCCTTATGAAAGGTATTTCCGTGGAACTTTTTATTATGTATGGAAGTTTTTGAAAATATTTGAAAATTTTTTTCACATTTCAAGACAAAAATTTGTTTTTTGGTATTAAAATGTGGAAAAATCATAAACAAATGCCCCGTTTGACATTTTTCACATTTCCCTAGGTTTTGTTTGACTTCAAATAAATATATGATATATTATATATTGGATGCACAAATACGGTTTCGGAAAGTGTCCGGAAAACGATATTCATAAAGGAAATATTCAGTCGAAATTATGATTCAATTTAATCTGAAACACACAGAAAAAGTTACCAAAAAATTGAATTTTACAACGTGATAGAACATGTTTTCAAAAAATATTGAAAATATATATTTTGAAAATGTTATGTAAAAAGTCTGGATAGAAGGATTTTTACTTTGTGACAGTTACATATTGAAAATATTATGTCAAAATTCGGAGAGAAAACACTTCGCTATTTTATATAATTTTACATCAAACACGACGATTTCGGAATCCGGACCGACAAAAAAGTATCATTGTATATGTTGTACATCAATTTGCGTACTTAACAGTTATAAAGTTTACTTAAAGCAAGTACAATATGATATTGGCAATATCTCATTAGATAAAAACACCGAACAGTGTGTGTCAATTAACACACACATTCGGAGAGACGAGAATAATGCAATCTGAGGCACGATTATTTAAACTTGCAACATGTCTGATTTCGCAAAATTTTTAAATATCTTTTTGCGCTCAACAAGCAACTTTCAAATTATGTTCATATCCTTTTCCCAACCGATGCGCATCTTAAAAATAAGACACACTTTATAGCGCCGGTTCAAATCCCGCTTATGTTGTCCTCGTGATTGGCTTTGGTATGATATTAGGCAAAGGTGCTTGATACTGAGACCACTGAAGTTGATCGGTGCGTAATAACTAAAGCAATCACTTAGACAATCATTAAGACAACATGAGTGGGATTCGAACACATGCTATATGGAAAGTTGCATTTTTAACATGCAGTTCGGCAGCCGAATTTCGGCTGGAAAAACGATATTTTTCTCTCACAACTGAAAAAGGCTCTTTATCCGAAACGTCAAATAGAAAATATCTTTGATAAAGAAAATTATATAATTTTATGTCTCAAAAACAATTGATATAAATATGAGTAATATAAATATGTTAACAATATTTTTTGTAATGAATCTCCATCCCGCTACACATCTTTTATTAGCCCCAACATAGGCGGTCAGAAAACTTAATTCAAATGATGCTCAATGCGTGAATATAACTTGCTGTATGTGCTAAGCAATAAAACAGGCAAAACTTGGCGATTAGCTTTTTTATTCTGCACACATTGAAATCGCGATTATCGAACAAACACGGAATTAAAAAATATTGTTTATCCAGAAACAGCCAAAAATTTTGTTTTATACAAATAAAGTGATGTTTTAAGACTTGGATATTTTGTATATTTGGTGAAAAACAAAACATTTAAAAAATAAAGACAATACTACTCAGAAACTTATAATGAAGTATTATGATTTTCGCGCTAAAATAAAGTAAGCAAAACAAATCATAGTTCAGGAGACAATTTGTCTTTTCTTTTTCATTAGTTCTCGTGAATTCTTTTCTCTTAGTCTGGTGATAAAAAAACAAGTTATTAATTAAATCATTTTATTTGTTAAATGATAAAGTATGAGAGAATGCATTAATATATTATACAGATGTTTCAGAATGATCTTTGTATTAGCCGAGCTTCACAGCATTTATCAAGCTCTATGATTGTTTTACACCGCAAATTACTCTCATCATGTTGCAACATTTTCGAGCATTTATTACAAGTTTTTGGATTACAAACTTTTTCGAATACCAAAATTGATCGAAAAAGCGGACCCACTAAATTTTCTTTGCCATTACTTCTATTCATATTCGGTTGCTTTTTCACGTTTTTTGAATGATGTCGATGAAAAAGAGTCAGTCGCGAAAATGCTTGTCCAGTGGCAATAAGGGAGAAAAAAATGATAAATTTCATTTTCTATTAATAATTTGTCTTTCAAACTGTAGATTTGTATAATTTATGTGAATTTGATAAATTTAATCTTTTTATGGTGATAGAAACAGCGACAACTTCTAAAAATGAAGTGTTCTAGAATCTTAATTTGTACATTATTAAATGTCATAAGTATGTATATCATTTATATGAGAAAGCTGTTGACAGGTACAGCTAATTATGAATATTTGCTACAAGATGCAAAATGCGTGAGCAGTTTTTTATAAACACCACCTTTTTTAAATCAATTTGAACGCCATATTACTGTAATATCATTACAATTTGTTGGAGAACGCCAGTTGAAATTTTTGTAAAACAGTTTTAGATTTAAAAAACTTTCAAAAACTTTGGTTTATACGATTGAGAAAAATACTCCAACTTCTCTTCAAATCACGAAATTTCAGGTGAGAAATCATTTCTGAAAAAATGTGATTGCTTTTTGGAAAAGTTGGCTCAGAAAAAGCCAGGGAAGTACTGAATAATGATCTGATTGGAACAATACAAATGAGAGGGTTTGAGTATTTTGACTAAGCTCTTGTGTTGGTTGAAAGTTGATCGCATTAGCACGTTGTGGCTGAGAGCCAATAAATGACGCATTGATAGCCCACACAACTTTTAATAACCCTCATATTTATTGACAATACGCTATCGTAGTACATTTTGTAACAAAGCCTATCGATTTTAAGCATTTCTTATTTCCGCAAGACATTATATTACGGAGATTACGGTAATTTTGATCAAATATTTGTTATTTAATTTCATATTTTTGTAATTTATCAATCCTGTCTATTGAAAAGTACTTGTAAGTTGACTCTTTTTTTTATTCAAAAATGGTTTTTCCAAATGTTCAAAACTTTATTATTTTGAAAATATGGACCATTTTTAACAAACCGGTTATATTTTAATCCCCATACTTTGTCAGAAAACTACTTTTCATCAATTTGAAAATATGTCGTCTTGATTAAAACAATTGAATAAAAATTTATGGATTTTCAGAAATTTAAAGTATCGTTTTTGGAAACGAAAAAACACATAAATTAATATTTGGATAGTTACAGCTCTCCGAAAACAGGTTGAAAATGTTCAACTAAAAAGACAGGGGGAATATGTATATTTATGGGTTACACCTTGAAAATCAGCTAAAAAGACGTTTTTGTCAATTCAGGGACGAATTTATTTCAAACTTTTGTAAACGATAGTGATAGACCTGCGTACAATACTAATCGGGGAAGCTGTTCTGAGCGGTGATCTTTCTTTTATTTTTTGGAGGTGGTATTAATTGATCAAAAATCTTAGTTGATCGAAAAAAGTTTTATTCATCAAAAAAAGTTTTATTCACCCAAAAAAAGATCATTGTTCTAGTTATATCGTATAAATTATACGGTATAATTTCAATGCTGAAAAACCTCTATAAGAAGTTACGACAAAATAATCAATTATTTTTTGATCAATAAAAAAAATTTTGGATCAATTAAACTTTTGATGAATTAATCTTTTTTTGATAAATAAAACTTTTTTGATCAATTAATTCCACCTCTATTTTTTGTATTGAATAAATTTAACCTATGCTGCATAGGCTATGCACCAATCAAAATGGCTTCCACGATGAGTGTAGAACGAATTTTGTGGTTAATAAAATCTAAAAATAATTTTCTTATCTTCAAAATTTACAGAGGTGTAGGCCTTTCAAGACAAAATATAATTTTATTTTGAAGCTCGTTCCTGATTGATCAAGCAGTGATCTTCAGTTATTCTTTCGGATGTAAGATTTTTGTTCAAAAATTACGCTTAATTTAACTATGGGGTGCTTCAATATGTAGTGTTTAAAATATTTGACCGCCAAAAACACAAAATTGTATTTTCAGAAAAAGGTTGTCCTAAGGGGGTCGATGCATTTTGACAGATACGGATATGGGCTCTTGATAAAAATTTTTTACTGAGTTTATATTCTTCTCAATATACCATGAAAGTAATGTTTCATAATCCAGGCAAATTTTGTAACTACAGAATTTTCGAATAATTGCTTATTTAGAAAATGTTGAGTTCGAATAAAACTTATCAAATTTGACACATTATTAGAAATGTTTGGAAAAAGTTCCAAACATTATCAAAAAATGCATAATTTTTTGTTCAAATTTTTATAACAGTATTTGTTTCAAATCAACGAAAAACACTCTTAAAAATGCCTACTTTGACTTTTCGCGTAGATGACCACATATTTTTTCTATGTTATTTGAAAAATCATATGACACTTTTTTGTGATTTTTGGTCGAAATTATTCGGAAATATTTTGAAAATTTTCCTCATTTCTGGTTCAAAATTTCTCAAACTATTTCTTTAGAAATAACCGGCTAAAAATATTGAGAACGCCATGATATTTTATTCAAATATGACCTCGTCTTCTTTCTCCGATCTTGTTTATACTCTGAATCATGATTTTTGAAACGAAACTACTGTACGGCAGAAATCCATCGAAGCCCTCTTTTATCAAGAATTGAATAAAATTTTATCACGCCAAAACTTGCCAAATCGGTAAGCCGACGCGACCATCCATAATAACTCCAAAGAATTTATTATATTCTTCAAGCGAAAATTTTGACTGGTGCCAGTGGTCTACTTCCAAACTAACGCAAGATAATTTTTGTGACAAATCATTTGCATTTTTTTTATCACTTCTTTCACCAAAGCGGCATTTTCAAATAAAGATTTTTTGATATGATATTTTGACGGAGCGAACACTTTTGCGTCAGAATTTTTCCTTCCACGTTGTTTTACGACAAAATCCATACATTTTTTAGAGGGGTCTTTTTCGAAAATAGTTATTGGCATATTTCCAGCGCATATAAACTCAGCACATTTCAAACGAATTTCATCTTTTTCTCGGTTGAAAAATTCTTATACCAAATTCTTAATTGGGTTGCAGTGAATTTTCAGATATCCCTTTCCAAACCTAAGTCAATCTTAAAAATGCTCGGGCATGATTATAGCCGAAAGTGCTTGATATTTGCACCGCCAAAGTTGATCGGTGTGTAATCACTTAAGCAATCACTAGAGATAGCCAGCATTTTTGAGACTGACTAAGGTTGGGTAAAGGATATTCTGAGATTGATCTCAAAATCCCAATTCCTTTCAATTAAAACCCTGAGATTCTTGTTTCATTGAAAAAAGCCGAGGAACTAGTTTTAACCGCGGCTAACCAGGTGGTTGATGTGAGTGGTAATAACGTGTCAAATATGAATAACCGTGGTTAACCAAGTGGTTAGACTAATTTTACTGAAAAATCTTAAAATTCACGCCAGCCCGTTCCTTCGCAAAAAAATGTTGAATACTCATTGTAGGTTGGAAAGATGATACCTTTTCTCCATGGTTTGAACGCAGATGACTTCGTATTTCAGTAAAGTGAAAATATGGGGCGCAAATGATGATCTTTTCTTGAAAATCTCTGTTTTCGCATGCTTTATGGTCACAAAATAGAATAGAAGTGTCCAATGTAAAATTTCCATCTTTTTTTATAGGAATTGTTTTAAATTGTGCGTTTAATTTCTCGTTGCCTTTCCAGTCCTCCAACAAGAACAGTTTGTCATCTTGTTCATATATTTTTCGAAGTCGTTTTTTTTCTTCAAATTAGCCTCTCTAGCATTTTCTCGTTTAAGTATTTTTTCCATTTTGGCTTTTTCAAATTTAAAAAAACGAAGAATAATTTTACAAAAACCCGAGATAATTCAAGAATTTATATTATTTTTAAGAAATTCTTCAATTTCTGTCGAACCTGTTTGGGCACACAAAGTTTCTTTGGACACTTTTTATTTTTGTTTCAAAACACTTTAGGAAATGTAAAACTGATCAGTAAAGTCATTACCTATTTAGTTAAGACATGTGAATAAGGGGCAGGTATTAAAATGTATATAAATCACACTTTAAGGTTATTTTTCGAATTTATTCCCAGTTGTTAACAAAAAAAATTTGACATTTATCGTAAGTTAATATAAAAATAATGCGGTCGGAACTTACAAATTTGAGCTAATAAAGCATCAAAAACAGAGTTTATTTTTCTCAAACATGACTTGTTTTTCAAAAATAGTTTCCACAAATGGTAATGGGTTTCCATTAGAGGATCATGAGTTTCCATTATCTTTGTACTTCATGGGGTCGATTTAATCTAAGGCCAAAATTCCTAGTCTTAAATTTGGTCAAAATTCATGGTGCAAGGTTAAATAGTTATTTAAAATTCAAGAAAACGCAAGGGGAAGGAGGGGAACGACAGCTAGGGAAAGGGAATAGGGAAGAAAAAAAGTCTGGGGAACGTTCCCTTTTTCTAGCCTGGGGTATTATAAATCCATAAAAAAATTTTTCGAAACCTCGTTCAGATATATAAAGTGAGCGGAAATATAAAGTTTATCATTTTATTTGTAACATTATACAGAATCACAGGATGTATTTTATGATACAGATTCTTTAAAATTTTGTCTGTATGAGCCGAGCGTTACAGCATCCATCGAGCTCCATGATATTTCTACATCGCATATTATTTTCATCACGTTGCAACACTAGCGCACATTTGTTACAAGTTTTTTGATTACAAATGTTTTTCAAAAGCGAAAGTGATCGAAGCATTGTCGCCATTAAATTTTGTTTCCCATTAATGTTGTTCGAATTTGGTTTCGAATTGACGTTTCTTAAATGATGTCGATGAAAAAAATTTCGTCGCGAAAAAGCTTGTCCAGTAGCCATAATTGAGAAAAAAATGATAAATTTCATTTTCTATTGTTATATTCCAATTTTTTGATTTCTAGGATTATTGTGTGTTTCATTCAAACAGGTCTTTTTTATGCTACGACTAACAGCGACAACTTCTAGAAAGTTATCTCAATCTTGTAGAGACTATTTTCATTTTTATGGGTGGGTAATTGATGGTAACAGTAAATTATAGATAAGATGAAGCTTGATGAATACTGTGAAACTCAGCTAGTGCAAACATATTTTGAATAATCTATAATATACAGTATGTATTTGTTTCTCTTGCGAAATCTCAATGCCGACACCTGACACCTCTCCCCCTGGGATTAAGATAACGAAGTTTCAAAGTGATTATGTTATAAGCAAATAAATGCAAAATTTATCTTTCTAAATTTTTTTCAAATTTCCTGTATTTATTGTGGTTTTTTAAATATCAAAAAGAGTACATGCTGAAAAATTTTTTAGGCTTTTACATTTCTAAATTCTAGATTACGGAACAAAGCAAATTTCCGAGCAAACTTCAATGTGGACGTTTGATGGGTTTTTTTAATTTCTGTGTTTTAAACACATATGTGCGGGTGGGACTTTCAGTAGGAAAATTCTTGCGCATTTGTTTTCTAAGAATTTTTGGCCAATATTTGAGAATTTAAGTAATGTAGGTGTTTGTCACACGTAATGGAATATTTTCCAGAAATAATATATTTGTCATATCGATTAAACAACGTTTCGCGTGAGCATCTTTCAGGTTTTTAAAATATAACTTTTGTAAGTTTTAGGACTTCAAAGAATCGAAATCAGGAATTTTCAAAGTTTTAATTTTTTGGCTCACCATTACAATAGTGCAAAAGTTGTATACTTTTGCAGTATTTTAAAATGGTTCATAAAGAAGTCGTCTCTGACTTTCAGTTTGAAATTATACCCGAATTAAGAAGGGATGCGAGTTTATGATACTGAAAAAGGTTTTTAATATAAACAGGGCACTTATGAATGTGATTATAACTTTTTTTAGCACGCGAAAAAGTACGATGTTATTCGGCTTGAATTCGAAGAACTGGCTTGGTACGTTCAACGTACAATTTATAACAAGGACAACGAAATTGATAGATAACGTTGCAAGTTTCAAGTTTACAAATAAAGAGTTTGCTGTCTTTGACATATAAAGACTTAATTTTGATGCTTTTGGAAGCATAAAAAACATGAAAGTCATGGGTGAATGTATTCATTCTGTTCACAAGTTTACGTACATAAACTTCTACATGTGGGCTATGTACTTGTGGGCCAGTGTAACTTATCAGGTTCGCATAAAAAATTTAAAAAAATTGGATCAATAATGTGTTCCGGATAACAATTTCGAATAAGTATTTCTTTAAGGTTTGGTAAATCTTCGTGAAAATGATTTGAATTTGAGCATGAATATTCGGAATGATTAAGGGCCGTTGTAATGTTATTACAAAAATAGCGTTTTGACATAACGGAATTTTTATAGTTACTCATTAAGCTACTTTTTTCTAGAATTAAAACTTAATAATAAAGTGAAAACGGACTTAGATCAGGCGTGACCAAAAAAAACGCTGAGTAATCGAGAGTTTAAATTCGAGAAACTTGAATTGGTGCGTTTCATATCAAGATTATGTGAAATATTACTAACCAGGCTTCCAAAACGGATAGGGATAGAACGGATAAACCAAGGGAGATAGAAGGAAGATAGGGATGGGAAAGGGATGGAAAATTCAGTGCCAAAGAGGGATAGCCTATCACCCGGATAGGGATGGAAATCTCATCCCCCTTTTTCTATCCCTATCCATTTTTATCCATTTTTCTATCCCTATCCCGTTTCTATCCCTATCTAGTTTTTATCCCTTTTTCTATCCCTATCCCGGCTATTCCTTTTTTATCCCCTCCATCTCTTTTTTTTGATATAATAATTTTTAATAATAAAATAATTTTTTCTGCATATTCTAGAAAAATGTAGCACTCAAAAACATATACTATCAAAAGAATGTATACCCCAGCCATGGGGGAAAATTTCAGCCAATGGGGCTCGACTTGCCCATTGTGAGATAAGGGCTCCGCCCACGCAATCTGTGCGCATGTCGTGGAATACAATCTGTGGGTAGTACACTCCTCAGCTCCCTGCTCCTCAGATGTTTTACTGTCTTTTATATTAACACCCCTAATTGTGGTAACAGTGTGGATAAAATTCGAATTTAATTTTGATCAATTATATTATTTGACCACTTCTGCCTTGAGCAAAATCTTTCGCAAATTACTCAACTTAATCCCTTCGAAAATGATGAAATTTGAAATAAATTTAAAATTTATGTGAAAAAATATACCGTTCGGTTATATTTTTCATTGTTTTACCTCGAAAACGGAGATCATCTCCTGTGTTCATAATTAACTGCCCGAAAGGGATTAGCAGCTTTTTATAATAATATTTGTTTAACTTACAGAGCAAAAAAAAATATGAAATGCAAAAATATCAAAAAATATTTGATTTTTACAAATTNATATATACAGTATTGTTTGTATAGATAACAAATTATATTCAAAAATACATTTAATATTTTTAAGAGGGTTAAGAATGGTTTCAAAAATCATTCCTGGAACTTTTACATTAAATTTTCATGTTTTTAATAATAATTCTTGGCTTTTCTAGAACTTCAAACCAGTCAACTCAGAAAACTCGTTAATATTGCCCTTATGTCAAAGTAATCCTTACTTGAAAAAATACGATATAATTATTGAGATACGGTATAATGAATATTTAAGTGGCAGCTTTAGTGGTCTGTACAACGGCGATTAAGGCAATGGATACCCTCAATTCACGTAAACATAGACTACTAAAATATTTTAATTATCAATCCGTGAATGAAGAATCTTTACGTAAAATATAAGATGATATTGAAAAGTGCCTGCAATTTTCACATAATATTTTCAGTACTACATGTGTACATAGGAATGTAAAAAGATAAATTGTTTTTAAAAGCCGAATTATATAAAAATTTAAGCTGAAAATCTACTAAAAATCGACCAAGAGGCCCCGTAATCGCATGTCAAATTATATATATGTAACACCAATAAAATCAAATATAAGGGAAAATAAGACTTTCGAATCAAATATAGAATTCTCTAAGAATAATGGATTCATTTTATTTTTGCCTTGTATCGCCATAATATTATCAAAAGTGCTCAAATTCACCGTTTAAACTTTAATGGGTTTTGATCGAAGGCATCTTTTGGTACAAATCAAAACACGATACGATTTGAACTTGATCGTGGTGATTTGACTGCTTTGAAAGGGATGGTCTACTCTACTCCAGCTCAAATATGAAAATAATTAAAAAAAATTTTGAGGCCAGTTTTCATAGAAATTCAGACACTTTTTAAATTCCTGTCGAAAATTGAAACGCCGAGGCACCTTAAGAAAAAAGTTATTGCATTTAGAATAAAATATTCAGTAGTGAGAAAATTGTAAAGTTTTGAAAATGTTTGCGACTCTGAGATTATCGTGCGACAAAATCGCAAAACGCAGACTACAAAGTTGTTTCCCTCGATTTTGGCTTTAATTACATAGCTGTAAATGTGGCTGTAATTACATTGGCTGTAAATGTATGTTTGATTTTAAGGGGGTTGTCCATGCTGATTTTGCTTGCACGCATGCAGTTTCTTTGTTTCAAATATAAAAGAAAAATAATACCGATTCCGAGTGATCTGAGTCTTGTGAATCGATTGTAATTATTTAAAATGCGCTTTAATGACGTCATAGTCTATTTATAGTATCTATATCCGAAATTCGAATGTTGAAAAATACAAAAAAAATTGTCGTCATGAGAATATTTTTCGAGTAGTTCGACTAAAACGAATTAAAAAATCACCATAGACCTAGAAAAATATGTTTAAAATGATTAAGTAAAATAAATTATCTTTTTTTATTATTTCTCTATTATAAATATGTATCTTTGCAACGAAATGTCAGTGTGCGCGGCACCTTTGATAAACAATAAACAACTCAAATTGACAAAAATTACATCGCAACAAATGTTACGTTTCTATGCGGTGAATCTTTTCTGAAAAAATTTGAAATCAAATAAGCCAGTTATTGCGCAAATTACAACAGATTTAAAACAGATTTTCCATTTTTACGAATAACCTGAACGTAAACGAAAAATTTCCTTCGCGTTAGATTGATGACTACTTAGTTTCGAACCTATTGGGAAATTTTCAATTAATTTCAATATCATCTACGCGAGTTTTTGACTGCTGGGCAGAAATTAACAGTCTCAAAAATCGTTTTCGTATTATGATATACGAGTTTGTTACGAATCAAAAAATGAGTTTATTTATCTCATTTATACAACGAGTGTTCTCGGAACAATAAATTTATTCTCCTGATACGTTTAAACATTCCAAACCAAATTTATAAATCGTTGAAAAGCAGTGAGAAATACCCAGCAATTACAACAATCAGCATGGACAACCCCAATAATTGCATGAAAGTTGTATAAATCGATCTTTTTTTCCCGAGGGTCGCTGAATAATTTTTTTTGATTTTACGTTATCATCTTGCATTTAAAGCAAAAATTAAATAGGAATCTTGCCAGTCACATATCTTTTGAACCAAGGCATCTCGTTATAATTATTTTTCGAACCGTCTTCAAGGGGGTGGCATAAACCGGGCATCCTGGAGTCAATATAACTTACGAAAATAGTAAGTTAGTATATTTTTTCATGCTTATTATATTTAGCTGAACCGATTCAAATATTTTTCAGCTTGATAAAATCATTTTTATCCATTTCAAGAAAGATTTGAGATCGAGTTTTCAGCTTTGAAATCGTAAAAAAATTAAAAAAAACAACGCATTATGAAAATTTTCCGCAGTTTTTGTCCAAATTTTTTTTTGATAATTTAAATCTGTGGATGAAAACCAAAAAAATAGTCACTTAAACTTTTTTCATGGATTCTTACATATTTTCTGACCCCTGTTTGAAAAATCATAAAATTTTTATTTTTAATCAATTTTTTAAGAAAAATTATGAAAATTTTCCTCCAATCCAGTCCAAAAATTTTCATTCGTGGTTTTTGAACTCTTCATTAAAAATCATGCAGAATCACATATTCAATGTTCTGGACCAGAACTTCTGGTATCTATTAAATCGCCGTATGTCAACTAATCGGAAGGTCGCGCGATTATCATTTTGAAACTGTTGATAAAATTTTAAACACTTGACTGTACACTCGATAAGTGCCATTCGGCGATTTAAGGTCAATTTTTATCTCAAAAAAAATTGTTTTTCTCTACTTTTTGCCAATTTTTACGAAAATTTTCATGAAAAAAAAACTTTGATATTTAAGAACTTTTCGAATGTGCAGAATTTTGAAGGAACTTTTTGGCGAAGAAAATGAGAAAATGACTGTAGTCGGGTTTAGTAAGAAATGGATGTACAGTAAAGTGGTTTTATATATTTTTACCTTTACTACCTATTCTTAGAAAATAAAAATGTTAACGTTTGCAAGAATGAACACTTTTATTGAAGATAAAAAAATAATCAAACATTTTTTTTTAAATATTGCTCTAAAAAAATGTACCAATCTGCTGGAATTAGATCTGGTTTTGAAGATATCTCATATTTCCCAGTGAGATAGTTCGGAAGTTCCGAATCAAATGAAAATTTATATTTTTTCTCTTTAGCGCCAGGGTGATATATTCTGATATATTGGTCATAATATGCGTAGGGCTATTACGTAGCAGTAGACATGGAATTGGCCATCTTCGCCGTAGCCTAGGCCCAACTTACCATTCTAACTCACCGTTGAATGCAGCATGCCTGCTAATGCAAGTATTAACAAGAGGACTTTCTTTGTGGATGAAATTA
>SCLH01000064.1:113531-135210 GCA_004367855.1 Oikopleura vanhoeffeni | reverse complement strand
ATGTTAATAGTGTAGTAAAAGTTATAATTGTTATATAAGTATCGATTTAATTCTAGAATTTTATTCCTGAAAGTTCACGAAAATTAACTAACCACTTTGAGTAATCATTATGCAAAATTTTATTAAAATAATTACTTGAATTTTACATAATATTTTTCGCTTTCAAATAATTCTTGGTTGTTCGAGAACTTCAAAGCATTCAAACTGGAAAAAAACTCAATAATATTGCCATTGTGTCAAACTTAATCTTTACGTGAAAATTTGCAATGTGAAATTAGATGTTCTTATAAAACATTTTAAAGAGACAGTTTCCAGGATCTATAAATCCTTGATCCGGGCAATAAATTCCCCCCAATTTAGGGTTAATATCACTTAATATTGAAAATTGAAATTCCTGGTTTAAATAAATATTATAAGAATCTTATAATAATATAAAAAAATAGTATCGGAAATTTTATAATATTTTTTGGACATGTAACATGTTTACATCGAATCTAATCAAAATGTCATTGTAGAATCAATTTCTAGAAATAATTCTTTAGCTGTTTGAAAATTTTCAATGTATAATTCAATTCAAATTTTGAATAAGAGATCCATTATAATCGTATAAAAACCGCATTGCGAGTCCCGCAAACAAAATGTATCAACAAATATTAAAAATTGGATTTTTATTGTCTTTTGTTTTTGATGTGCTTTCAAATCTCTGATTCGATCTGTTTGAGACATTTTCTCTTAAGGTAATAAAGCGCAATCTCACATACTCTCCCTACAGAGTTAGGTATAAATCGAAGTAAAGGATTTATTTATGACTAAGAAGTCTTAGGTAGTTTTTTTTAAAGGAGGCCCACCTTCTCATGAAGATTCCGGAGAACCATAGAAGTTATCGAGAAATGTTTTTTTGCATTCAACTGCCAACTAAAAATCTCAATGGAGAAATTTTTCCTTTTTTATCGACAACCAGTTCACCGGTAACCGGAGATCTATTTATAGGTATTTTCGGTATAATTTTTGAGAAAAAAATCGAATCTCGTTTTTTTCTTCCGGGAATTCATCAAATTATAGGTCAAGCAGTTAATGTGTAGATAATCGTGATATAATAACGAAAAAACATAAAAATTCAACATTCCGGCTGATTTTAAGAAAAAAAATTTCTGGCCTACCGAGATTCGAACCTACAAAAATTACTTCAAATTATTTAAACTACTGCTTACTTCTTGATTTTGCCCATCATTGTGAGATTCAACAGTTATTTGTATAAAGACGCAAACTTCACCCCTTAATTACTTGCCGCTAATATGCTTGCGCCGGAAATTGGCCATTAAATAGCGCTGTCTGATATTCTCTGGAACGCCTCTCGACCACCCCCCCCCTCATTGGCTAGAAAAAACTTCCACGGAGTTAGGCTGCCCCGAAATGATACAATAAGATATAATTCATGTACTCTACTATCAGATAAATGCAAAAATTTTTTATCAAAACAAACAAAGAGATATCAGTTGTGTTTCATTTTTCCGTACCAAGGATGTCAGAAAACAATTTATAAAAGTACATTCAGAGTTAGAAAACCTAGGCAAAATATTTTTGTCCCGTTTTTATGATTAACATTTTTTCCAAATTTCGATGTGAAATGGGTCACTGGACACAATTTTGTGCACTAGCCTTTGTAAACCGAATTAAATGTTTCACCGAAGTTTGAAATTTGAAAAGCGAGTTTGAGTTTTCAAAATTTATTTATTTCGTATATTAGATAATGTGAACAAACCAACTCGCACTTTCACATAATATTCATTTTATAAAATATTGCTAAGCCGAAGTTTCTCGAAATTTGAAAATTATGTATTAATTTCTGATGATATCAATTACTCCCTCCTATAAATTATATTATCCTCTCATAATAGTCTCTAAGATCACAATAAGTACCTTCAAGTTGTCGCTGTTTCGTTTTCAATAAAAAGACAAGTTTGAATTGAATTTAGCAAGCACAATCTTATCCTTCAAATCAACAGTTTAAAAAAATAAACAAAAATGAAATTTTATTATTCTTTGCTCCATTATGGCTACTGTACAAGCGTTTTCACGACTAATCATTCATCAACCACCATTCCAAAAATATCAAATAACTGCAAATTCGACCAGAAGTTATGGGAATCAAATGTGATGGCTTCAATTCTTCGAAAGAATTTCGGTCCAATTACATAATATTTTTTCGCTTTCAAAAATAATTCTTGGTTGTTCGAGAACTTCAAAGCATTCAAACTGGAAAAACTCAATAAAATTGCCATTGTGTCAAACTTAATCTTTACGTGAAAATTTGCAATGTGGAATTAGATGTATCTTATAAAAACTATTTAAAGAGACAGTTTCCAGGATCTATACATCCTTGATCCGGGCAATAAATTTCCCCCAATTTAGGGTTAATATTCACTTAAATATTGAAAATTGAAATTCGTGGTTTAAATAAATATTATAAGAATCTTATAATAATATATAAAAATAGTTTACGGAAATTTTATATATTATTTTTGACATGTAACATGTTACATCGAATCTAATCAAAAAATGTCATTGTAGAATCAATCTCTAGAAAATAATTCTTAAGCTGTTTGAAATTTTCAATGTATATTCAATTTCAAATTTTGAATAAGAGATCCATTATTAAAAATTCGCATTTTGGTCCCGCAAACCAAAATGTATCAACAAATATTAAAAATTGGATTTTATTTGCTTTTGTTTTTGATGTGCTTTCAAATCTCTGATTCGATCTGTTTGAGACATTTTCTCTTAAGGTTAAAGCAGCAATCTCACATACTCCCCTACAGAGTTAGGTATAAATCGAAGTAAAGGTTATTTTATGACTAGAAGTCTTAGGTAGTTTTTTTTAAAGGAGGCACCCCTTCTCATGAAGATTCCGGAGAACCATAGAAGTTATCGAGAAATGTTTTTTTGCATTCAACTGCCAACTAAAAATCTCAATGGAGAAATTTTTCCTTTTTTTATCGGACAACCAGTTCACCGGTAACCGGAGATCTATTTATAGGTACTTTCGGTATAATTTTTGAGAAAAAAATCGAATCTCGTTTTTTTCTTCCGGGAATTCATCAAAATTATAGGTCAAGCAGTTAATGTGTAGATAATCGTGATATAATAACGAAAAAACATAAAAATTCAACATTCCGGCTGATTTTAAGAAAAAAAATTTCTGGGCCTACCGAGATTCGAACCTACCAAAAAATTACTTTCAAATTATTTAAACTACTGCTTACTTCTTGATTTTTGCCCATCAATTGTGAGATTCAACAGTTATTTGTATAAACACGCAAACTTCACCCCCTTAATTACTTGCCGCTAATATGCCTTGACCCGGAATTGGCCATTGAAATAGCGCTGTCTGATATTTGCTCTGGGACGCCCTCTCGACCACCCCCCTCATTGGCTAGAAAAAAGTTCCACGGACTTAGGCTGCACCGGAAATGATACACTAAGATTATAATTCATGTACTCTTACTATCAGATAAATGCAAAAATTTTTATCAAAACAAACAAAGAGATATCAGTTGTGTTTCATTTTTACGTACCAGGTGTTAGAAACAATTAATAAAATACATTCATGAGTTAGAAAACACTAGGCAAGATATTTTTTGTCCCGTTTTATGATAATACAGTTTTTTCTCAAATTTCGATGTGAAATTGGGTCACTGGGACACAATTTTGTGCACTAGCTTGTTTAACGAATTAAATTGTTTCACCGAAGTTTGGAAATTTTGAAAATGCGAGTTTGAGTTTTCAAAATTTAGTTATTTCGTATATTAGATAATGTGAACAAACCAACTCGCAACTTTCACATAATATTCCATTTTATAAAATATTGCTAAGCCGGAAAGTTCTCGAAATTGAAAATTATGTATTAATTTCTGATGATATCAATTACTCCCTCCTATAAATTATATTATCCTTTCATAATAGTCTCTAAGATCACAATAAGTACCTTCAAGTTGTCGCTGTTTCGTTTTCAATAAAAAGACAAGTTTGAATTGAATTTAGCAAGCACAATCTTATCCTTCAAATCAACAGTTTAAAAAAATAAACAAAAATGAAATTTATTATTCTTTGCTCCATTATGGCTACTGTACAAGCGTTTTCACGACTAAATCATTTCAATCAACACCATTCCAAAAATATCAAAATAACCGCAAATTCGACCAGAAGTTATGGGAAACAAAATGTAATGGCTTCAATTCTTCGAAGAATTTCGGTCCAAAGAAATGTTTGTAATCAACAAACTTGTAATAAATGTTCTTTAGTATTGGAACGTGGTCAAAATAATATCAGATGTAAAAATATCATGAAACTTGATGGTTGTTGTAAAGCTCGACTCATGCAAAGATCCTTTTAAATAAATTTCTACTGTATCTTGATCTGTATAATATCATAAATAAATTAATTAAATTTTAAATAACGCGATTTATATGAATAAGTTAGCTGGATTCTGATTGATTGAAATTCGAACCAATATGAATCGTGCTATCAACAATGTAAATAAAAGATGGGCATTTTTTAATCATGTTTATAAATGAGATGATATCCTTAAAATGTTGTTAAAGCTTCATTTTATCAAATCAGAATCTAACTTTATTCAAGGAAAATTAACAATTACATTTTCCTTTCAATGAATTCATATTCCTTTACCACATTTATAGTGATTCAGAATCGTTTTTTGACTTGCACATAATTTTTAAGTCATATTTATCGTATTTGATAAAATATCAAAATTCCCTAAAAAAATTGTGGATTCTCTGTCCGGTAGTTTTAACAAAAAATATAGGATTCTTTGTGATAAATTACTTTGAAGCGCTACAAGAAAAATCTCTGCAAATTTATTTCGAAAAATCCTAATTTTTATGTAGAAACTGCTGGTAAGACAATTCGCAAATTTTATTCATTAGGAATTTTCAATATTTTATCAAATAAGATAAATTTGACTCAAAAATGATGTGCAAGTCAAAAAACGATCATAAATCACTATAAATGTTTTAAAAGGATATGAACTGATTCAAATTTCACTGATCAATTAAGTCAAAAATACAAGAATTTATTTTTTAAGTGACAAAACGAAATTTTTCGAAAGAAATTATTTCATCAAACGCGTCTGAAGCCCACAATGAAACTTAGAACTAATTTAAAGAAGAGTGATGAAGACTTCATAAGCGAAATACTACATGTTGAAATTTGAAATGGAAATTCGCTTGGGTGCTTGATGATCAGAAATATTAACGTTAGCTTCCAAAAATGATAAAACAGTTATTTTCGGGATCAGATGAAAAAAAATTAATTTCGTTTTCACATCTGTAAAGCTGACTCTGTTATATAAGCTCGAGCATACTTATAATCATCTTAAAAGGACCATAAAACTTTCCTAGAATTGTCTTGTTCGAATACATCAGAAAAAATTTTGCGGCGATTACAAAAAAATTACTCATTTTATTTTAGGTAATTTTTCAAAGATAAAAAAAAACAAATGCGACCTATTTAGTTAATTAAAATTTAAACCAGTCAGTTTTTAGGAAATTGTTTTGTGCATGCTTGACATTTTTAACAAAAATTAATTGGTATACCGGAACGGATAATTTTTTTTCGGAAGTGAAATTTAAAAATTTTCAGTTTAAGTATTCCAAGAAAAAATTTGTTTATTTAAAAAATTAATTTTAGCAATCTTACCTTGTCCACAGAGTTACTAGATTACTATAAAGACCTTTAAATGATATCATAAGTGTAATAACCTGCTTTTATAGGGAAAAATAACCATTTTTTATAAAAGTCGTGATTTTTCTTCATCAAAATTTAAGACATATTCAAAAATAATTTCTGATTGATCATATACATGTAAAGATCAAATCTGAGAAAACGATAACGTAGGTCATATCCTTGTGCATCAATACCGAAATACAAATAATTTTTGAACACCACTGTGAGCTTGTATCACGTGATATGCTATACCTTGCTTTTGTGACTTAATTTATTAGAACTAAAAATCAAAATTCTTGAATTTAAAATCGAATGCAAAAATAAAACCTTTCAACTTCCTTATGACAAAAAAATTGAAACTCCAAGTACCTTGGGCTTTCTGTAATCAACATCGAAAGTTGTGCTTATATATCGTGTAAAATTTTTTTTGTGCTCGGCCAAACTATTTTGTTTTACCCCCGCTTTCTGTTTATTTGTAGGCGTAATGAAATTGATTTTTTTCTGAGGACTAGTACTAATTTAGACGATATATTGGGCTCTGATGCCTTGGCGGAACTTTTTTTTCTGTGCTCACAGGGGTTAATTGTTCTCGGAAGTCAGGCATTTCAAATTCAAATGTTAAGGTCTTTGAAACTAAAATTTCAAAGATCGAAATGACCTATTATTAAATAATTATTCAAAGAGTATTAAAAAAGATATGTTAAATCCAGGAAGAGTGACTTTTTAGTAAATCATCTAAAATGTTGGCTTCTTCTTCCTGAATTTAACATATCCTGATAAAAATACTTGGTCTCTGTTAAACATAGTATTTTACCTTAATTAACGTGCGTAAATTCAACTTTCAGCCCTAAAATTAAATATTTTTTTGCAAGTTTTTATCATTTAAGGAGGCAAAGACTGTTTGATAAAAATGATGCTTTACAATTGTTTGAGCACACTTTGATTCTTGAGACGAGTTGGTTTGAATTTGAACAAATCAGATTTCAGCTTATTCATGTATAAAAAATCAAGTCAAATAAATTTAATTGTAAAGTTGAATATTTTATTCGTAAAATTATACAGTCGAAGATACAGTTAAATATTTTTTCAAAATGTTCGTTGCATGAGTCGAGCTTTACAACATCCATCAAGCTTCATGATATTTTTACATCTTATATTATTTTGCCCGCGTTCCAACACTAGCGAGCATTTATTACAAGTTTGTTGATTACAAACATTTCTTTGAACCGAAATTTTTCGAAGAATCGAAGCCATTAAATTTTGTTTCCCATAACTTTTGGTCGAATTTTTATTTCTGTTGAGATTTCTGGCATGATGTCGATTAAAATGATTTAATNCATAAAATTAATCAGAAAAAATTTTGGACGAAAAATGCTTAAAATTTTCATAATGCTTTGAATTTTTTCGAAAATTTTACGAATTATAAAATAAAAGTTTGAACTCAAATCGTTCCTTAAATAGATAAAAAATGATTTTAATGAGCTGATACAAATTTATTGTGGTTCAGCTAACGATAATAAGCACAAAAAAATAAACCAACTTATTATTTTCGTAAGTTAAATTGACGCCAGTCTGCCACATCGCTGCTACCCCCTTAACTGGTTTAAAATTAAATACAAAATTGCCACTTTTTATAAATAATGCCTATTTCTTTTGACCATATCCTTTTCCCTTACTATCTATAAAGCGCGTGTTCGAATCACACTTATGTTGTATGAGTGATTGTTTTTAGTATGATTATAGGCCAGGGTGCTTGATATCGGGACCGACAAAGTTGATCGGTGTGTAATCACTTAAAGCAATCACTGAGACAAAATTAGTGGAATTCCAATACGCGCTTTGGGATAGTAAGAATTTTAAAGACGGACTTTGGTTGAGAAAAGGTTATTCAGTATGGGAAAAGCCATTTCTTAAATACAAAAAATGCATTTTTAGTCGATAAGGACATTTTCAAATTATATCTCTACAATGAATATTTTGAAATTTTATTTGTCAACTGGTATGCACGGAAAAAACTTATTTTTCCAGATCATTTTTTTGTCGAAAAAAACGAGAGGAGTACCTTAATTTCAGCGGAACACATTGACTTAGGGTGGCATCGATCCGGAAGATTGATACAGTTTTTTTTCAGAGCAATATATGGAATAGAAAAAAATATTAGAAATTATTTTTTTACTTATTTATCTTCAATAACAGTGTCCATTTGCAAACGTTTATATTTTTTTAATTTTCTTAACATAACTAACTATCTTGTAAAAATATTAGAAACCACTTTTCATTGGAACTCATTTCAACTTCAGACCCGACCCATAAAATGTTTTTGAAGAAGAGTTATTTCTAAATTTTCAGACATGTTGGGGTGGTAAATGCGCTAAAAAGGTCGTCCGGTTTCTATGTGCGTATTAAACAATTTCCTTGATATGACCGTTTGTTTCAATGAAAAATGGTCAAAATGCATTGATGGCAAATTGACCTTTTCAAATCCGGCGTTTTGATATTAAAAAGTTCCTAACTATGCTGAAGAAATGCCACCCTTATTACACCCACAATTTTATTTGTGGCTTTTTTACTTGCATAAATTTTTTAAAAATTCAGTCGAGTGTTAAAAATTTCTCGATAGTTTAGAAATGAGAAATCGCGCGACGCAACTCATTTTGAACATACGGTAGTTAATAGATACAAGATAAAATGAATAAAGTGATTCTACCTGATTTTTATTTGAAAATTCAAAAAAACCACAAATTGAAGAATTTGGACATGTTTGCGGAAAATTTGCATCTATTTCCATAAAATTCGACAGAAGATGTAAAATAAAAATTTTATGATTTTTCAAACGGATGTCAGAAAATATGTAGACATGCATGAAAAAAGTTAAAGTCGTTTTTTTATTTTATTCACAGATTTAAAAAATAAAATAAGAAAAAGATTTGGACAAAAAATGCGGAAAATTTTCAGAATGCTTTGCTTTTTTTGAAAATTTTACGAATTGAAAAATTAAAGTTCGGACTCAAATCTTTCCTAAAATAGAAAAAAATTATTTCTATAAGTAGTTGAACATTTATTCTGGTTCAGCTAACAATAATAAGCACAAAAAAATAAAACAGCTAATTAATTTCGTAAGTTAAATTGACTCAAGTCTGCGGAGTCGATGCTACCCCCTTAACCAGATAATGAAATTGTTGTACATCTTTATTTTCATCTCGGAACCGCAAATTTAATTAACCTCTGTTATTCCAATTATGTTTTCTGCTGTGGAAAAAAATTCTTGAAAATTAAAATTACTTCGATATTATTTAATTCACAATAATAATTCATGACATTGTTAAATTTATGAGCTAGCAAGAAGATGAATTTGATTGATTTTTGTCTTGTTCTGAAGCTCAGGTCCGTAATACACATTTTTGAAAATTTTTAAATGTCAAATATACATTTTAGAGAATAACTATTCATTCTCGAAGGCTGGAGCAAAAACAAAAAAAAATAACATCAACAGATCATGAGGGGGGGATAACCTTAGTTATAACGGTTCAAATCTCAGGTAAGTTAAAGAAGCGAGATATCTAGACAGTAAGTCGCGTTATCAGTCGCAGTCTCTTTCACCCATATATTCATTGAATCTTATCTTCTACTCAGACAAACTAATCAACTTTCCAAAAATAACCAAAACGTTCTTTTCAATCTTGAATATCCCTTTATCACTTTTTGGTTAGAATGCGTAGCCACAACGTTAAAATCACACGTTAAAAGGAGTAGTGGCTACGCATTATAACCAAAAAGTGATTAAGGAATATGATCAAACTTTTTTAAGTTATTCATGTTGAAAATCTGGACAATTTTTATTATATAAAATATATATATTTTTTATTATCTAACAAATTGTAATATACATGTGTTTTTGTCAGTTGTATAATCAATGTATATTATGTAAATTTTCCTGGTGTGAAACGTCGCTTATGTAGAATGATCATGTTAAAATGTGTTTGTAATTTTGGTCTATATTTGAATCCGATTTGGATTATTAATTATTTTTTATATAATTTATTTGTCTGTGGGAGACCCCAGTCTGGAGTTATAATGAAGTTGTAGCAGAAATGTACCAGAAAATGGTACCTAAGTTGGTTAAGCAAGTGAAGCAAATATTTAATGACAAGTAAAATCAGTCTTAATCAACTGAAATCGTTAGTTGGTACTGTTACAGTACTACTGTACCGATCTCTGCAAAGACTCGAATAAAGGAAAAAATCATCTCAGACACCGATTTTTGACAGTTAAAGAAAGACTTATTTAACGTTTCTACGAAAAAATTGTCATGAAATTCTAAGTCAATAATAAAATTGTCGAATCCAATTTTACAAAGTTTTTGGGTTTTTTTAGTTGCCAAAATCGAAATTAAAATCTAATATTGTTTTCTTATACTAATCCTTGATCATCGGGAAGCTAGATCTAAAATTTCATTTTTCGTGTTTTTGTGGTTCATAAATGTGGTGCTTTAATTACGCTGTTGAAAACATACAATCAACTCCACACTTTTAGAACAAGCGTGGAAAATAATCCCCCCTCATTCATCACGTGCTTTTGAAAACGAATGAATTGGATAAAAGATTTTGCTGGGAATTGCGGGAAAATTTGCTCGCTTTAAATAAGCTTTCTTTTTCAAGTTAATTAGTTGAAAAATCTTGTACATAAAAAAATGGAGCTCACGAAGTTTATTGTATCACAATAATATATTTTTCCTGATACGAATTATACTAATCACTTTCTAGATTTTTGCGACCAAACAGTAGTTGTTCCTGAAAGCCAAAAAAAATAATCATTACAAATTTAAAATCTCAAATTTCTGTGATCATGGTTATTTATGGTTTCAAATTTGCTGAATATAATATTAAATTATGTACCTCAAATCGATGACTCTTGTATTCTCTGGAAATTGTCGCGGAACCTTTTGCAGTCCGACTCCTTTACATCTGACGGTCCCCACTGTGCAGCTACATTTCAATGGGCAGTTCTCTTGTGCAAAACCAATGTGAAAAATCCAAAAAACTTTCAAAAAGTAAAACATTTTCCTAAATTTCTCTTCGGTAACTTTTTCGAGAATCACGCTATCAGAGCAAACTTGACCGGTTGATAGGTAAACAAATTTGAAAGAGCAAAGAAAGATCACTTGATTTCATAGGCGGGAAATAAAAGGTTCTCACACATGATTTAATAATGTGACACATATCGGTTCATTTTTGGGCCCATACCTTGTTATTTATTTAATTTTGAGCACTTAAATACAGGGGGCCCAATATCGCCGAAATTTTCTAACGAAAAAATTTTGGCGATATCGGCACATTCGGCAATATAGTAACAAAAATAACTTCTTTGTTTTCAAAATAAAATACGCGTAGGCGATCGAAATGATGTCATATGTGACAAATGATATGTACATTTTTTTTTGATTTTATAAGGAGTTCACAATGGTTTCGAATGAAGTGAAGCACCAAAATGCGTTAAATTTAATATTTCACAAAACGCAATCAAATAAAAGTTGAAAACAGTAAATTTGGGAAATTTAATCATGAGAATGACGTCCTTGATGATGCTCAAAAAGTAATTTGTTATAAAAATCTAAATAAAATTCGGCAATATTGGCACTGGAAGTATTTTAGCTAAAAATCGTAAAATTGCGTAGGTTTTGTCGCCGATTTCGGCGATATCTATGTTTGAAAATAAACCTGAATATGTTCTTGGCGATATTTGAAAAAATTATTTTTTTACCCCGGACAGTTCCACAAAAAGTTGTCAACAATGGTTGACGACAAAAGGCAACACACAATTTTTTTTGGTTAAAAGTGTGACTTATTGGCGTCTTTGTTGCGTGATTAAAAGTTGGTCGCCTATTACAAGTGTATTAAAAGGCCATCAGTAGTTTACTTTCTCATTTTTTTGTTCTAGATTCGTAAAACAAGATTACAAATTAGCACAACATTCAAATAAACAAAATTAATAATAAAGAAAAAAAACTAATGTAATTATGATGTTATTGGGGTACAGTAGACACCAACTTCAAATTCAATACAAGTAAATTTATTTCAATACAAGAATGTAGATAAATCAGATAAGTTTTAATCAAATTCTCCTGGGTGTTACTTTTTGGCGTCAGAGCTTTGTCAGAATCAATTATATATTATATAAAATATATAACTCGATAGTATTGCCTATTGACGTCACCCAGGTTATATTACTTTTAACGCCAAGAAGATTACGCCCGCAAAAGTGGTGGAGGTAGCATTGTTTTTCACATATTTTTGGATCGCGTAGCCAACATCTCGTATATATTTTTCTAAGATGGCTGAAAAATCGAGCATCAGCCTCATGAAAACGGATGAAAACTAAAAAACAAAAATTAGATTCACAATTTTCAGAATATGTTATTCATCATAAAACGCTTAACTTTTCGTACTTCAAATCAGTTTACAGATTCATTTTCTGGATAAATTCGATAAAAACAAGAAGCTATGTCGGGGGGATACCATTGAAAAAATGTTTCAGAAATCCCGGAGTCGAACCCAGGTAACGGAATCTTGATCGAGTCGCGCTAACCACTACGCCAACTGCTCATATAACTGATTAGCATTTGTTGATTATGACGCGAAACTTTTCGCGCCAACACCTCCTTTAGATTCTTATTAGGTTCTATTGGTGACAAACCATTATTTGAAGAGTTCGATATTCCGCATAAGCTAGATGTGAGCCTTTGCGAGTGCTAACTGGGTACACAGGCCTTACAAATCGAAGCGATTTACTCCAGTTTGAGCTTCGTGAGTTCCTCTTGCGGTTGAATACGTACTTGAATGCTCAGTGTAACGTACTGGTTACCGATTTGCTCAATTCGGAGGAGGCCAACCTTTCATACACCTTGGTGTTTAAAGCTCCCTACTATCTCACATTTTAAATCCGTGGCTCAGCCATTCGGATTAACTGCTCTAGAGCCTATAAACATTGTCAGGAGGAATCCGACTATCTCACCACTGTTGGGGAGATATCATAGAAAAATATTTGAGAAGTACGGGAGTCAAACCCAGGTGACGGGATCTAGATAGAGTCGCGCTAACCACTACGCCATGGCGCGCCAACTTTTACAGTTAATGTACAGTTCTCCTAAATCTTTGAAATAAAGTTTTATTATTATCGAAAAAAAAAACTGCTCATATAACTGACTAGAATATGTTGATTATGACGCGAAATCTTTCGCGCCAACACTTTAAAATAAAAAAAAATAAATATTTCATATCAACAATTCATATTTTCGACAAATTATTATTTTTTTTCGAATTTTTATATTGATTTCTCTACTCGGTTAACAAACCCTTTGTCAATTTAATTCGGTCTAAGCTTCAAATTCTCGGAAAGTTAGGACTGATCAATTCTCAAATTATTAAATATCCCTTTATCACTTTTTGGTTAGAATGCGTAGCCACNCGTTTTAAAACCAAAACATGCCTCTTCAAAGAATAACGTTTCCCACTTCGTGGCGTAGATGTCCTCTAAGCGTTCGATAAGAGTTCGATTCACACTTGTCTACACTTTAAGACCTTCAGTTTATAATAGCCTACGCTTCTTTACATCGATCACATCCCCTTTAACCGCTTGTCCCTTATTATAATTCGTTCTTCAATCGTGTACACTTTCGGCCCCTCAGTATATAATGCGCAAAAGAAAAAAACTCTTAATGACCTTTATTCATTTGTGTGTACTTAATGATAATTAATTCCGCCCTCTGGGGCGGAATTAATTAACATTAAGTACACACAAATGAATAAAGTTCATTAAGAGTTTTTTTCTTTTGCTTTCATTAAGTGGCCAATTTTTGAAGACTTTATGATATTTAATTACTCAGTCATGCTTTAACTCCATAAAGTAATTTAGGACTTAAAAAACTTTTTTTTTCACTATTTAATGGAAGAAAATGTACAAATCGAAGCGATTTACTCCAGTTTGAGCTTCGTGAGTCCCTCTTGCGGTTGAATACGGCACTTGAATGCTCAGTGTAACGGACTGGTTACCGATTTGCTCAATTCGGAGGAGGCCTTTTATAAACCTTGGTGTTTAGAGCTCCCTACTATCTCACAGTTTTAATCCGTGGCTCAGCCATTCGGATTAACTGCTCTGGAGCCCATAAACATTGTCAGGAGGAATCCGACTATCTCACCACTGTTGGGGAGATATCAGAGAAAAATGTTTGAGAAGTACGGGAGTCGAACCCAGGTGACGGGATCTAGATTTAGTCGCGCTAACCACTACGCTATGGCGCGCCAACTGCTCATATAACTGACTAGAATATGTTGATTATGACGCGAAATCTTTCGCGCCAACACTTTAAAATTAAAAAAAAATAATATTTCATATCAAAAATTCATATTTTCGACAAATTATTATTTTTTTTTGAATTTGTATATTGATTTCTCTACTCGGTTAACAAACCCTTCGTCAATTTAATTCAGTCTAAGCTTCAAATTCTCGGAAAGTAAGGACTGATAAATTCTCAAATTATTAAATATCCCTTTATCACTTTTTGGTTAGAATGCGTAGCCACAACGTTTAAATCACACGTTAAAAGGAGTAGTGGCTACGCATTCTCACCAAAAAGTGATTAAGAGATATACATGAAAAATAAATTTTATTTTAAGAATCGTCACGTTCCAGTCACGCATGGCGCAGTTTTTTGAGAACCCTAGAATTTTTGTTATCAAAATTTTTTTGAAAAAATGAAAAATCTGCTTATCTGTTCTAGACAACGTCAATAGAAAATGATGATCAAGATTGAACGTTCACATTATGAAGTTCATATAAAAATTCATATTCTGATCAAAGTATGACCAGTGTATGATGAAGAAATAAACTGATATATAAATTCGCTTTTAAGTAATGGCTTTTGACATATAAATATTTTATCAATAAGGTTCAAAAAACGGTGTTTACAGATTAATTATATGTAGCACGGGGATTTAAACTATATAAAGAGAAGCTTACATATTTATTTTAAATATATTATAGTGCAAGGCAAGAATTAAGAGACATAGTCAGGAAAGCGATGAATTGTTGAATCTGCGCTTCTTAAAGCATCATTTACAATAATCTTAAAACGACCCATAAAATTAATTGAATTTTTAAAGGTTTTTCATGTTAAATCAAGCAAGCAGGAATCGGCACATTTGATTTCATCTTGATCGGATATATGTCATAAATGATATATGTGGCGTTTTCAAAAAATAAGATCAGATCGGATATATATTTTGTAAAGCTTGCCGATCATTGCAAACAGTGGCTATTTACAACTTATAAATTGTTTTAATTTCATGCAATAAAAAGACGTCTTCAAGCAGACTGTGAAATCTGTGAAGGGAATAAGTTATATAAATTATTCTAAAATAGACTTGCAGCAGTTCACCATTTAAATGTTTATGATTCATCCAGGATTTAAATTGGGCTTCCCGAACACATAAGGGGTAAAGATTCATTTGAACATCACTCGTATCACTGACAAAAATAAAAGGACAAGAAATAAGTCAGCCCGTCAAAACAAAAACAAAATTGTTACATTTTTCCTCAAAAACTAAAGTGCTGAAATCTAGTTTTTGAACAATCGGAAGTAAGTTGTTAAGCAAACATTTTCTCCTTATGACGATTGTATGGATACACTTGACAAATTTAAATATTTGAATTTTGATATTTTCTATACCGTAGAAAAACACAAATAATTTCGGAAATTTTCTGTATATTACTTTTCAGGCACGTTTTAGCCTCAGGCCTTACAACCTTCTCAGTTTTACTGCATATCCCTTTATTGCCCTCCGGCCTTTATTTGGGCTCTCAAAAAGCGGGGGGGCGAGAAAACAACGCGGCTTTCAAAAACGACTCAGCCGATTAGGTTCTAAGTAACTCAAACTGAGCACAAATGTTTAGTGAATAATACAGTATAAAAATTGCTCCAAATCAGACCATTGTTTCTATCTTTTAACAAAAACTAATATTTAAAAATTAATAATTAAAAAATTACAGTAATCTCAGAAAACAATAAGAAACATTCTTCCGATTCAAACCAATTTTCAATGTTTATATTCATTAGATAATTGTGCTCAGTTTCAGCTTTCTACGAACTAAATCGGATTACTCGTTTTCAAACGTTGCGTCGTTCCCCCCCCCGCTTTTTGAGGGCCCAAATAATGGCCAGAGGGCAATAAAGGGATATCTATTTTATGCATAGAAAACGAAAAGTGACTGTTTTAAATCATTTTTGTTCTCCAGAGAGTTGTTTATCAAATTTTCGAGTTAATCAATTGTTTGGCTAGCACTGAATATGCAAACGTAGGATAAACATTTATTTCGTTCAAATTCTAGTATTTTGCGAATTAATTGTTAAATTATTTCAACTTTAAGGGGGTACTCAACCGTTTTTTAATTCAGGTTAGGGATATAATAACTGCACCAAATAGCCTCAAGAAGGCCACAAAATGCATTTCTGCTCTTATCATAAAAAAAAATTCCGAGATTTTTCTTAAAATTTTCGAGTTTTTTCAGATTTTTTCTAAGTATTTTTTTGAGAAAAAATACACAAACCTCAATTTTAATGAAAAATTCTAAAAATAAGTAAAAGTGAGTAGCACTTTTTTACTTCAGTTTCCCAGTAGCTTCAATTTGAGGGTACTTTCGGTACAATCGGATGAAAATAAATTTCTAGAAACTCCAAAAATTGACTTCCGGCTGAACCAAAATGCAATTTTCTATTAATAGAAGCAATGATTAAAAAAAAGTTTTACACTAAAAATTGAGAAGACTTGCGTCTACAAATTATACCAAATTTAAAAAAAAAAAGGACCGAATCGTTTTTGAGAAAATTTCGTTTTAGTTTGAAATTTTCACGTTTACTTGATTCTAGAATATAAGGGATCAAAATTTCAACCTNTCTTATCACTTACAATGTATGTAGGTATTAGGTCATTTTTCAAAAAATTAAATTAAAATATAATCTCTTTATCGGCCTTCGGCCGATTGAGACATTTTTCAACAAATTAAAATTTATAATATAGTTTGCCTTTATTATTGTTAGAATGGAGTAGCCAACTCCTTTACGGGTGATTTTCTGTTGGTCTACCGCATTTCCAACCAAAAGTTGTTACGGATATCGCCTTCGGCCGATATTTGGGCTATTTTTAAAACAAAATTAATTCAATTATATTCTCCTTTATCGGCCTTCGTGTTTTTTGTTTCATTTTCTTTAAAATTAGCCGGAATCCCGCAAAAATTTTTTGTAACCAATTTTCAAAAATACTTCGAAAATTCATGTTTTGAATTTCAAAAATTTTCATTACCCTTCACACCCGCGTTAGCTTCAACGGACTTCAATATGGTTTTGAAACAAAACTTTCGGCAGTTTTGAGGCATCCCCTGTATTTCTATACTCGAAAAACGACAAAATAAACGCATCTCAAGTAGAGTTTTGTTACTTTTGGTCTGCTCTGCTTTAGAATTGTAATTCAAAACGTTTGCTTGTTACCCTGATTTTCAAGCGTTTGCTCTGCTCTACCCTGATTCTCAAGTTTGCTGGCTATGCCTCTACTTTGATATTTTAAAAGCAGCTTCTGCTCTAAAGAAGTAGGCAGAGCAACGCTGCGATCCTGGTCGGGACAGGGACGGGATTGACTTGGGAATTGGTCGGCACTGGGAGCTGTTTTTTTTAGAACAAAAATCTTAAGAGTTCCCAGCGGCGCAGCATTTTCAATATCGACATTTTTATCCTTCGCGAGCTTCGCATGTTTGTTCAACATGATTAAAATTTTTTTTTGAGTGGGCATAGTTGTATTTCAGAAAAGTAATAGCTAATTTTTAATTCAGTCATAAAGAACTTTTGGGATCTTGTAGCCACTAGGGGCTCAGAAAGGTTTGTTGGGGAACCTTTTCTCAAACTCAAATTGGCCAATCATTTTTTTGTCTTTTTACGTTTATGTCAATTTCTGTTTGAACAAAAATTTTAATAACGTTTTATTATATCGTAACAAGTACGTATCTGTTCCAACCCTTTGTATCAGAAACGATTGGTATTGTAACAATACGTACCATCGTTAAATAGACAGGATATATTGCACTGAAAATTATTTTATTTTCAAAAAAACGATGTATCTCGGGAATCCCGAATCGGGATTGAAATAATTAATAGATCGGGTTCGGGATTGAATACAATATTTATGACTGGGACCGGGGCAGGATCGGGATTGGAAAACTCATTAGTTTTAGAGCCATCTAGTTGTAAGGTCTCGAAGGCATTGTGTTTTGCATTTAACCGACCCATAAGTTTAATTTTACTCAAACTACAATCACATCAGTTGATATATTGTAAAGCTAAGAATATCCGGTTACGAGTAAACCAACCTACTGTTTTTCTTGGTTATACTTGATACCGTGTGGTAGTCCATTTTTTTAGTACAAACAGTTCACGAGGTCGATTATTTTAAAGTAAACTTAGTCAAAGTCGCAATTGACCCATTTTGTTCTTAAATGACATACATTTATGCTAACTATCAGCGTCACGAATTTGTTTTTTTTTCGAACAAAAAGTATATCAGTCGACTATAATTAAAAAATTACTCGAGCAATTCGAAGAACATTGACACGCACTTGCTGAAATATAATCGACGCTTTTTTTCTCCAATTTGATATGGGGCGTTCTTGACAGCTATTTGAAAAAAAACTTAATTGTGTAATTATGCTCTCCAAGGCCGCGAAACAGTTGAAACATTTTTTTTGAGATTCTCTTTGTCGCTTAACTCGAAGATATTAAAGTCTCGCCGCACATAGGGCGATCGTCATAGCTTTCAGGAGGCATCTTTGATGTGTTTTACGAAAATATTTCTTGGATCATCTCAATTTTTCCTTAATGATCAAGATTGATATTAAATTTCGAAAAATTATCATTTCCTGGTATATTATGTTTAATTTTAGAAAACGTTTGAAAAGCAGTAATTAAATAACTGTTACTACTCATTGTAGTGCTCAAGAAATGTAGGTTAATCACTAACTGCGCGTTTCTACTCTTTCTTTTGTCCGATGAGTCTTATCTGCCGGGAATCACTAAAAATTTAATATGTTCCAAATATTCTGAAAAATTACGTTTTAGGAAAAATTGTTAGTTTTCTCGAGTTTAATAAAATATTTGAATTATATATTACAATATTAAGGCAATATAGTATAAGGTACCCTCTGGCTGTTTCAAGTATATATTTTTTCAACGTATCTTTATCCATACTATATCGAAAAAGTATTTGAATTTCAGCTCCCAAAAAATATTTTGCTTCAGATATGCCAGAAGACTAAGTTTCCTGCAAATTGTACTCAAAGCACTTTCCTTAAATACTGGCCATTGGGATTTCAATTCCAATTTGGATCAAAATATTTTTTCGGAAAGTAGAATTTGAGGCGAAAATCGCCTTTCAATCAAGCTCGTCATACATATTTGAACCTTGTATCGAATAATTTTATGAAAATATTCTAAGATTCTCATGTTGATATTTGAGGATCAGAAAGAAGATTTCTGCGACTCTCTTTTTCCATCATGTTTGGCTGATTTTTAAGAGTTTTAGCTTATTCAAAGGCTAAATGCCTCGAGGGTTAAGTTATAAAAATTGCTATTTTTTATTTTATGTTGACAATCCTACAAAATAAGAACAATACAATTATTTATACTTAAATTACAGTTATTGTTCAACTCTAGACTAAATCATTTGAAAGTAATTACACAGATAATTGCAAATTATTCGTTTAAGTGATTGTTAAGACTCAAAATATTTTCAGATCTTATAGATATGTTAAATAATATTATTTGATGGAAATTACATTAAACTCACCTAGTTTATTAGTGCTAGAGAATTACGCAATATACTGGCAAAGATACATACGGAATTCGCATGATAAGATGTAAGGCAACCAGTCACGGTTTTTCTATAGAACAATAAGTTCACACAATTAAAGTTTATTTGAGAGGTTGACGAAGCAATTTGAATTAATTAAACGCTCTACTCAAGAACAGAAACAATAAGTAAATTTCTGTTTTTGCGCAAAATCAAAAAAGATTACTTACAATTATAAACAGTCTTTTTAAATTCACAGATCATTATTCGTTTTTCGGCGTTTGAAAATACATAAAATATTCAAAAAGAATAAATACAGTTAGGTGAAATTAGTTCGAAAACGATAAAAACTCATTCAGATCCAGAAAACTTGCATCAATGTAATTGGAGAAATAGAAGTGACAAAATTGTTAAGAAATTGAGCTAAGAAAGAAGAGAATTAATTTTCCGAGTTTAATTTTTAGTTTGAAAACAAACCACGCCTGTAAGGGGGTCCTCAAACAGGTTTTAATTTCAGTTAGGACATTAAGTGCACCAATAGCTCAAGAAGGCACAGAAATGCATTTCGCTCTATATCATAAAGAAAATTCGATGATTTTCTAAATTTCGAGTTTTTCAGATTTTTTCCTAGAGTATATTTTTTGGAGAAAATACAGTAAACCAATTTTAATGAGAAATCTTTAAAAATAAGTTAAAATGGGTGCACTTTTTTACTTTCATTTCCAGTATGCTTCAATTTGAGCGTACTTTCGGTACAAACTCGGATAAAATAAATTTCTAGAAACTCAAATTGACTCCGCTGAACAAAAAGCATTTTCATTACTAGGAGCGATGTTAAAAAAAAGTTTTTCACTGGAAGTTGAGAAAATGTTGTGCAACGTATTATAGTGAATTAAAAAACTGTATCGATCGTTTTCGGAAGATTTAGTTTCACTTGGATTTTACATTTTCTTATTCTAGAATATAAGGGATCAAAATTTCAACCTAACGTAAGCAAATTTTTTGTTCAGTAGACCATGAGCTTTCATTTGATGGTACTTTAAACTCGATACGATGAAATTTTTTTTATAGAAATCATGAAAATTGACTTCCGGCTGAACTAATCTGAAATTTTCTATAAATAAGAGCGATGTTCAAAAAAAAATTTCCACTAGAAATTGAGGAGACATGTTTCTCCGAATAATGTCTAATTTAAAAAAAAATCGACCAAATCGTTTTTGAGAAAATTGAGCTACTAATTCTAAAATATCATAAAATTACGGTTTTTCATAATTCTAGAACAAGTCCGATAGAAATTTTTGCAAAATATTTCCGATAACTGTCGACGTAGTAGAAATCGTTTTTCTTACAAACTTTCATCAATTTTCATTTAGCCGTTTCCGAGATAAAAGACATTGAAGTCAAAATCAGTGTTCTAGAACTCTACTCCCACTTGGTGCTGTGGTGCTCAAAAAAGAAAAAAAATTACTTTAGGTCGGGAGCAAAAGGATAGATCTGCATTTAAGGGTTTTCAGAATTCCGATAACTTGTTTCGTTTCCTTCTGAGCCCCGATCTAAAATCTCATAAACCGTTGAGTACCCCCTTAAATAAGTTAATCCTGAAAATTCTTAAGGATGTGGGGCACGATAATTGGGCTCTTTTTTACACATTTTCAAGTGAAGTTTCTGAGAAACCTGACTTCAGAAATAATTATTTTTTTTCAAATACGTAGTACAACTCTTAAGGAAGGTGCCAGTACTATTCAGAGCATCTGATACCTCAACCTACGCTCATAAAATGGGTTTTAGTAGGCGTCCCTAAAAGCACTAAAAAGCCTACTCCTCATTCAGTCCTCAGCACTTTTTCTTGTTATTTGCGATTCAACTTCCAAATATGAATGCGCATCTCCGAGCGGTAGAAAATTTCAAAATTTTTGCCCCTAGTGGTCAAAACAGCGTATTTGGGAGCCTCACGCAAAAGCCTACTCCTCCTTGAAAATATGTAGATTTTTTTTAATTTGTGCTTCAAATTCACCGCAAAGGCTGAATTAAGGTCTGAACGGTAGCCTTTT
>SCLH01000064.1:101666-113360 GCA_004367855.1 Oikopleura vanhoeffeni | reverse complement strand
GGGGGGGGGGCCGAGAAAACAACGCAGCTTTCAAAAACGACTTAGCCGATTAGGTTCTTAGATAACTTAAACTGAGCACAAATGTCTATTGAATAATACAATATAAAAATTGCTTCAAATCAGACCATTGTTTCTATCTTTTAACAAAAACTAATATTAAAAAATTAATAATTAAAAAATTAATAATTAAAAAATTACAGTAATCTCAGAAAACAATAAGAAACATTTTTCCGATTCAAACCAATTTTCAATGTTTATATTCATTATATAATTGTGCTCAGTTTCAGCTATCTACGAACTAAATCGGATAACTCGTTTTCAAACGTTGCTTCCCTCCCCGCTTTTTGAGGGCCCAAATAAAGGCCAAAAGGCAATAAAGGAATATCTATTTCATGCATAGAAAACGAAAAGTGACTGTTTTAAATCATTTTTGTTCTTCAGAGAGTTTTTTATCAAATTTTGGAGTTAATCAATTGTTTGTCTAGCACTGAATATGCAAACATAGGATAAACATTTATTTCGTTCAAATTCTAGTATTTTGCGAATTAATTGTTAAATTATTTCAACTTTAAATAAGTTAATCCTGAAAATGCTTGAGGGAGTACCTAACGTCATTTAGTGATTTTTAAACGTCTGTGCTGAGCTGAATAACCGTCCTTCGAGTTTCATATTATGGGACCCAAGAGATATTACTAATATCATATTAGTCTAAATTTTTCAAAAAAAATCGATTTTCACATTTTTTTTTAAACCGTTTAATTAGCCGAGATGATTACAGATTTTTTTTTATTCTTTGGTGATATGAATGAATTTCGAAAATGAAGAAGAATTTGGATTTTTTTTTAAAATATCATCAAATTCGTCCGTAATCGTTGAAAAGGTGCTAAAATGGCTGTTTTTGGTACATCACGGCTAAAACAATTTAACTCGAACTTCTGAAGTCAAAAAATTTTTTCCTGAAAAGCATTTTTTCAGAATCGAAAATATTCAAAGAATTGGGAAAATTTTTTTGATATTTTGTTTTGTTTATGAATACGAGGTGCTTGAAGTTTAGTTTTCTTCAAAATTCAGCAAAAATACGTTTTTTTCTCAGGTTTGCAAAATTATTTTTGCAGTAAATACAAAAAAAATTATATTTACGATGTATCAGCATTAAAAATTTAAAATGACAAAAAAATTAGTCAGATCCGATGTCTATATCACGAGTTTCAGTCAATTATTTGAAAAAAAAATCTTAGAAAAAAGCTGAAATTTTGCAAATTTATGAGTTTTTTTTTCTGTCAAAATTCAAATTTTTAATTATTTTGTAAGCAAACCGTTAACAAAATTTCGGAGGCAGCAAAAATTAAAATTCTACCATATATGGTTCCCGAAATATAACGTTCGTCAGGTACCCCTATTTTTCAATCTAAGAAAATATTTTTTTTTCGAAAATTAAAATTTTTTTAATTTTTATTCACCAGATTTAATTTAGAGTGAACTCATGCAACAAAAATTAGCGTGAACGGGGTAAACCTTTAGAAGTTAGAGCCTGTAGAAGGAAAATTATCCTAAAAGTTGGAAATTTCGGAAAATTTTTTATATCAAAATTTTTTTTTCGAATGTTTCTGCAATTAAACCGATAAGAAAATTGAGAATGAAGTTAAAATTAGCTTTCCACCATGTCTGAGTGTTAAGATATAAGGTCCGTCAGGTACTCCCTAAAGTGAAACGTAGATAAATAAATGTTATGTCTTTTTATAATTGTTTGGTGTTAAATATTATTTTATTTTCAAAAATTAATAAAATTGACCGAAAACATATGATACACTAATTAAGTTTCAGTAAAACTTTTTCACCCTCTGTGTTCCGTGACGGAACTTCCGTCTATACATTATCGACCGACAGTTAGGGTGAAATCAAAAGGTGGAATAAAACATACTCGGGTTGTAGCCTGTTAAGAAGAAGTCAACACAAAAACCGAGAGAGAGATATCAGTGTGGTAAAAAACAGGGATTTTAAGCGATGAGTGAGAGTTCAGGCTGCTTGTCGGCCAATCAGAGACGGTTATTTACCAGTATAGTACATTCTCTCGATTTTTGTGTTTAACTTCCTCTGCACATGATATCTGTCTAGGCCCACCGTTGATGACAGAACAGAAAGTCGGTAATTTGGACCAAATATTCTAACACAAATTCAAATTTCAAAAAAAATAAATTTATGGAAGTGAGTTGGTCAAAGTAGACTTCAGTGACTTATAGCAGGCGTAATTGAGGTCCGAGAGCTTTGAGACCCATTTTATTGTTCAGTACCAAATGTTCCAAAACTCAAAAATCATTTTTTGGTCATAATTAAAACATGTTGAAAATTTAAATTTTCCCTAAACATGTAAATTACATGTAATAATTGAAATAAGATCAGATCAGCAGATGTTAAGCAAAAATGTTAAAATACCAACTTGGATAATTTAATTTGCAATTTAGAGCTATAGAAATGATGTAAAATGATATTGTAGCATATTCTTTGGACATCTGATGATTGATTACAGCTTGTATTTTACTAAACGCCTAAAATAAAATAATAGTAGTATGCATAAATTAAGGCCATATTGATAAAGGTTAATTCCGGCTGGAAATTGTGCATTTTTTGATTACTGTATAACGCACTGATCGGTTTTCTCCTATATGGATCTCCACCCTGTATAAGACTGCAAGGCCCAATTCAAATAAGGCATATTATTAATTGAGCGTTTAATTAAAAAAAAATGAAGATAAATTGTGCGCTATGAATCAATCCATTAATTAATCGGTTTTAATCCAGAAATGAAAAATATCGGAAAATTAGACATTTCGTGAATTTACCCATTTTTACTGTTTATCACCACCTACAAACTTTTAATAGAAACCGTTTTGTATTATATCCGGAGTTTCAAGTGGCGTCGAGACCTCAACTGATTTGTAAGAAATGACACTAAGCCAGAATATAAAAATTCATCCAACTTTTTAACAAACAGCATCATTTGATCCCGTTCGGATTGTTTGTCTTGTTAACTTTGCAAAATAATCCTGGTAAAAGTCTGACAGTGGTCATTTCGGGTTAAAAAGGTTGGTGCATTTTGACAGTTTTCACTTTTTCAATTTTTTGATGATAAACTTTTTGCTACTTCAAAATTTTCGAATAAGAACTTTTCCGAACGTTAATTGTCCCTTTTAAGCTTACTTCGTTTAATTTTATTTTTTCAGGTCGATTATTTTTACTTTATAAATCGTCTTTTGAAAAAACACTCAAATAATGCGCGTTTGCTATCGAAGGTGTCTAAATTAAAATAAAATTTATGTTCTATTAATAAAAAGCCGTTAAAACGGTCACGACCATTAGTTAAAATTTATTAAATTTATTTTAATGCGATTTTTTCGTCGAAATCAAAAATTTAAATTTTTGAAAAAAGACGAAAAATAAGAAAATTTTAGCACATCGAAAAAAAAAATTTCATGAGTTTAAGGGGGTAGCGGTCGCAATATTTATAGGGTACTTTTGGTTGTAAAAATAGCACGAAATTGCTAGGGAACACTCAGAAAGCATAAACATATTCAAAAAACAGAAATCCAAAAAAAAAATTCGAAATTTTCATTTTTTTCAGAATTTTTTTTGGAAAACATTGAAACCCACTTTTTGACCAGAAAAACTCAAAATATCAAAAAGCTGTAAGCAGATTTTTTGATCAGTGAAACTCAAGCTTTAATTTGGTGGTTCTAAATCCGACGACTTTTAATTTTCGAGTTTTCACTTCTGGTTCACTGAAATGCGACTTTCTAGAATTCCACAAAATATTTTGAAATTCTGCACCATCATAATAACAAAAACATATTTCTCCATTTTTTCCCAAATTTACACTGCATTCTGAAATGTAACCTAGAAGAAGATAGATTTTGAATAGTGAATATCTTGAAATTATTTTCGCAGTTCTAGAAAAAACTAGTTGAACATTTAAAAAATCCCACCATCATATCACAATCATAAGTGTTTCCGTGGTTCATACCAAGTCTGAGTGAAATCGTATGCAAACTCTAGGATAAGATAGAATTTGAAAATTTGGTTAGTAGCTCTAGAACTCGCCGCATGGTGGTCACCAGGGTCGACTAAAAATTATTCTGATAAATTATTATTGTAGATTAAGGATAGATCTACCAAATGACTATTCTCAAAAGTTTCGAAGTAGTTTAGTATTCTGGTAAAGTGGAGTACAAAAGTACATTTTTGCGACCGCTACCCTCCTTAATAAAATAAATTGTAAATGGTGGATAAGTCGGATAACCAATTTGGCGAATTTTGGTGAAATAATGTTTCGTAATTTTGGATAAAAGAGAGCTTCGATGGATGTCTGCCAAACAGTAGTTTCGTTGCAAAAATTATGATTCAAGGTATAAATAAGAGCAAAGATACAAAACGTGGACATATTTGAATAAAGTAAAAAGTGGCATTCTCTATATTTTCATCTGTTTATTCCAGAAAAATAAGTTTTAAAAATTTTTAACAAGAAATGAGGAAAATTTTGAAAATATTTGGAAATATTTTAAACCAAAAATCAAAAAACCATGTCGTATGAGTTTTCAAAGAGCATATAAACAATATGTTGTCACCTACGCAAAAGTTGAAGTGATCATTTTGATAGTGTTCTTTGTTGATTTGAAAAAAAAATCAAAAAAAGTTTGAACAAAAATTAGGCATTTTTTTATAATGTTCGAAACTTTTTTCAAAAATTTCTCATAATTTATCAATTTCGAAAAGTTTAATTCGAACTCAAAATTTTCCAAAAAAGCAATTATTCGAAAATTCTGTAGTTACAAAAGTTGACTGGATTATGAAACATTACTTTGATGGTATATTCAGGGGAATGTATTAACCCAGTAAAAAGTTTAACATCAAGAGCCCATATCCGTATCTGTCAAAATGCACCGACCCCCTTATTATTTTGAGTACAAAAACACAATGAGTCTCGACGCCAATTTAAATAAGGGGGACTACGTTAAACATGAATTGAAACTGTAATACCAAAATATTCACTTTTTAAATGTGAGCGTGAAAAAGCGACATACATAAAATTGCGCACGGTGGAATTTCTAATGCGAAATTTAAAAACTAAGAAAATAATCGAAAAATTGAAGATTTGGAGGTGTGCTAAATCTTCCTATAATTTAAATTGAATTTAGGTGATAATGACCAGTAGCAAAGAAACAACTCCAGTAACAGCCTGAAATTTTTTAGAGTTCGATAATTTTCGGTACTCGTTTTTTTTTACGATTTTTTATAAAAAAATCAATAATCAATTTTTTTTGTTTATCAAAATAAGGAAAAAAAGTTCACATACTGTACATTTCCGTGCATCAAGCATTATTTCTTATAATTAATTTGAATTTGGTCATGGGAACGCACACGGGTGAACATCCATAAACCTCATCTTGTATATAAAAGATTTACATGAAGGCGTACATGAACAAACTGTTACTAGATCAGTCATAATTTTGATTCAACATTTAGTTAGAAACTGATGCTTTTTAATTATTTTATAAATTTTTTTATTAAATATTTTGAATAACGAGCTTGAAACCCGCGTCTCGTCTTTGACGGCCAGATCAGTTATCATCGTATAAAAAGACCAGAATCAAGAGAAGATTATCAATTTGATAAAAGAAGAAAGAAAATCAATTCAAATGATATTTTTATACGTAATTTTGATGGTTCAAGGAATTTTCGCAGATTTGATTGGCTTTAATAGACTCGGAAATAATGTTTTTTTCAATAAACACAGTTTAAAAATGAAATCAACATACAATGATCAGTTACTGAGGTTTTTGATGGAGCACCCAGATAAAAAAATTCAACTTGAAGCGAGAAGAACACATCATGCGATACATTCCAAGCCGAGCCAAAATGCGAGAAAAATGTACCGATCACGTTTCAGCCTTTATTCATGAAGTCCTTTCTCACTCTTGTACATGATTATGTAACATAAATCTTCACAAATATACAATGTAATAATAATAAAAATGGAATTATTGCTCAAGTTAACACATTCTGGAGTTCATTTTGACAAAAAATTTACGTGAGTCCCTAATCTGGTCATGAAAATGAATTTAATTCAATTTTTATACGTTTTTGTCCTATTCACAAGATATGAATGCAAAAGACTACATGTATGGCTGACCAAGTACTATTTTTGATCAAAGCTACTTCTCATCATTCTTATTTTGATCAAAAACTACTATTTATTCATAATAATTTGCAGCAGAAATGTACATTAATGTAACAAATTTAAAGGATGAGTCGCGGGGGTCAGTCGCAGTCTCTTTCACACTTCCATTCAAACAATCCTCTGCTAAAACTAACTCGCTTTCTAAAAGTTGATATTTACCGACACTAGAACAATAAAAGACAAGTACATTCGATCAAAAAGGCGACAAATATGTGATAAAAAGTAATAGTTGAATAAGTTGTTTTTGATGAGGACCACAAAACTTTAACTAATCAGACAGTGAGTTAACTTTAGCTATTTTCCATCAAAAAATCTTGAAAATTCAGAATCGAAAATCCGATATCGAAAAAGTTACCAAAACTAGAATTTTCTGCGAATTTATTGTCAAATTTGAAGATTGAGATTGACTCATTGAACATAAACTTTTAATGAACAAATAAACTAATTCTAGAACAAATATTCTTTAGAAATAAAAGTGTAACCGAAATGTCTTTACGATGCAAACTGGATAATTTGAATCATAATTTGTGGTTTTTGGGTCATTTACATTTACGTGACATGTCATGACATTTTAATAATTATAAAAAAGACATAAATTAATTTATCTACGTTTCATTTTATTTAAGCATCTTGTATCGTCTGAATTGAATAAAATAATATCTGTATCATAACTTATGATTCATAAGATGATATTCCATTTTTACTGAATTTTACTAGCGCAACAATTTTTTCGCAATTTAACATCTAGGTTCTTCATTAAACGTTTTTGTCATTTTGCTTGTCAGCCAGGCTAGTTCACAGTACAGGTTAAAATGGCTGTCGGGTAGTCGGTTATATGACCGTCGAGGATCACGCAATCATTACATAGGCTCACCGGAACATATTTGTGCTATAAATAACAGATATCGGCCAAACTAATGCGCGTAGATTTCCGAACAGTAATGAGTAAAATAACCCGTTTATGGCTATAGAAGAATCTTATTACCAGATAATTATACTACAGATGTTTGACCAAAAACTATGCTGCTTTTAGCACAGAAAATGTTAAATTCGTAACAGATGAATCATGTGCAATTTGATGATCAAGTTAGAATAAAACTGTTAGATGAATAATGCATACTAGTTTCAGGAAATCTAGGTACAGGGGGGGCAATATCGCCGAAAGTTTTTTGGCAAAAATTTTTGCCGATATTAGCGAATCCGGCGATTTAAGCACATTTGGCGATATGGGAACAGAAATAAAATTGTACCATGTATGTTCAAAAAATACGTAGGCGTTCGAAATGCCGTCATATCCTTTTAACACCTTTTGATTAATCTAGGATGTGCGGGCTGATAGAGCCAATCCTATCCCTCCTAAGCCCCCTCCTAACCACTTATGAGGCCGTTTTTCAGCCCGCACATCCTAGAAGGTGTTTAAGGGATATTTCGAACAATTCTTTAAAGAGTTTCACAAAAGATTCGTATGAAGTAAATAACCAAAATGCGTAGAATCAAATACTCTACGGAAGGCAATCAAATTAAAGTTGAACGAACTGGATTTGGGAAAGTCAATCCTGAAAATGACGTCATTCATGACGCTCAAAAAGTAATTTGAGATATAAATCTCAAAAAAATTCGGCGATATCGGCCAATTCAGCGATATTGGAACATTCGGCGATATTGGAACTAAAAGTATTTTAGCGAGAAATTGCGTTGGTTTTTTTTCGGCAATATTGGAGCCCCCCTGTATAAATATTTTATAAAAATGATGACATTCAAAATGACGGGAAAAATTATGAAATTCACTGTCTCTGATATTATCAGTGATATATCATTGTCACCTTAATTGAGCTGTCAAAAAATAACATAACGCAGGACTGACTTCATTTTCTAACTTTCATTCACATGCAATGTTCCAGCAAACTGCAAAATATTGTCCGTAGAAAAAATACATTTTTGAGCTACTATCCAAAATGTATTTTTTAGAATCGCCACAACACTTTAAAATGATAAATTACATAAATTTATGTCATAAAGCTCTGGTGGTTTACACAACTTTTTTGAAATAATCATACAACAGAAATCGCCAAAATTCATAGGTTTGATTGTGTGAAAAAACATTCATTTTAATTAATTGTTGATTAAGTCAATTAAAATAGGACCACGTCAAACAGAAAAAATTGGCGACAGTCATATGCCGTCGCGACATGACGTAATAATTGACATTTTTTTCGTGGCTGAGGTGCTTAATTCCTCGGATATGAAATTTCATACTGACGAGTCAGGACGAGATTATTAAGTATCAATAATTGATTCCAAACAATGAATTTTACAGCTGAAATCGGGCCTAGGCAAGCCTGTGACATGTCGAAAATATTTTTTCAAATTTTGCATTTAGACATCGAACCTGATTAAATTTCTCACCAGGCTCATATATTTTGTTTAAAATGCTACATTTCTGTGTCCCTATTTTTTTTCGCTTTCTGCTCCTGAAGGTCATAAATAAAATGTCATGTTCTGATAATACATCAGCTGCTCAGCTTTAATTTGCAATTCCTTAAGGATTCCTTAATAAATTCTACATGCCTTTCGTCTGAGTTTTAAGAAGGGTCGAGACAAAAAATAATTTGCCAATAATAACAGTGATTTTTGGCCAGATTCGAAGTCTCAACATCCTGTATAACAGCATGTTTTTGAATCACCTCAAGTCTCGACACCACTTAAAACTTACGCGGTATATTTTCTAGACGTCTGCAGGTTGAAATTTGTCAAACTTATAAAATTAAATGATATATCATTATTTTTGGTTTATAATGCCCTATTTCTCCTTTATTAAGGGGGTACTTGCCAGTTTCTTGTATTTCGAATTGGGGCTCAGAATGAAACAAAACAAGTTATAGAAATTTTGAAAAAACTGATTTAAAGATCTGACCCTTTGCTATTAACCAACTGTAGACATTTATTTTCTATGAGCACTACAGTACCAAGTGGGAGTAGAGTTCTAGAAAACTGATTTATCTTAAATGTTTTTTTTCTCCATAACGGCTGAATTAAAATTTATGACTTTTTGTCAGGATAACAGTCTGTACTCCATCTATGACAACCTGATTTTTTTTGCAAAAGTTCGATCGGACATATTCTAGAATTAGAAAAACCGTAATTTTTTGAGATTTTCAAATTTGAAGCTTTATTTTCTTAAGAACGGCCCGACATGTCGCGACATATGTTTTTTAAAATTTGTTATGAGTTGGCGACATATGTCTTCTTACTTGTTAATATTTTTGTTTTTAGATCTATCCATGGAATTCTAGAAAACTGCAATTTGGTGCATCCGGAAGTTAAATTTCAAGATTACTAGTAAAACTAAGTTGATCAGATTTAGTTAAAAATATCACCAAATGAAAGCTGATGATTTACTGAACAAAAAATTTGCTTACATTTAATCGAAATTTTCAGTTCAACTCAAAATTTCTGGAAAACGGCCCGACACCTTTTTTTTTAATCTGAGTATAACTTGGAGTTATATGTCTTCTTACTTTCTCATGATTTTTTTTGGGTTTTATGCACGGAATTATAAAAAATTGCATTTTAGTTCAGCCGGAAGTCGATTTTTGGAGTTTCTAGAAGATAATTAATATTCGGTTTTACCGAAAGTACCCTCAAATTAAAGCTAGTGCAAAACTTGACTAAAAAGCTGCTGATCACTTTAACATATTTTTAGCATTTTTCATTAAAATCGAGGTTTATGCATTTTGTCCCAAACAAAAACTTAGAAAAAATCTGAAAAACCTCAAAATGTTTTTGAAAATTTTCCGATTTTTTTTTCTGGTATGACCGGAAATGCATTTTGTGGCCTTCCTGAGGCCATTTGGTGCATTTGTCATGTCTCTAGCCTGAAATAAAAAACCGTTGAGTACCCTCCTTAATTTGATAAAAAATTTGCTCTAGAATATATGTTTAAGTTTTTGTGTAGAGTTGTGTACAACATTTTGTTTATTATTAAAAATGGTCAAAAATGAATAAATCGAAAATGTTAACAATTATACATTTTTAAATTAAATGTTATATGTTAATTTAAGTCGTTTATACATGTCAATTAAACTTGTTCTACCCGGACATTGTCATACCAAACTTTTGTAACTTAATCAAAATATAAAGGTGAATTTAACTAAATTGAAGGCACTGACTGATTTTATCGTCAATATGATAAATTATTCCTGTACATATAAATGATATTTATGAAAAAAAATTCTTATATTGTTCAAATAACGATTTTATATTCTGTAGGAATCTGAAACATATTCAAAAATTATCTGACTTTTCGCTAGGAGTTGTATTCGTGCAAAGAAACGAGACTTGGGCAACAAGAAGTGAGATCGCACAAATAAATAATAAAAATTATTGAACAAAAGCCAATGATTATTTATATCTTAAAGTACTTGCAAACCGAGAGTACAAGCAAACTTTTGAGATACTGATAGTATCATACTATAGATGATTATAAAAAGACAAATTGTAAATGACCAAGAATTTCCTTAACTAATTAAATCACGAGAAAAATCATTTCGAAAAAGCGTTTCTTATTTAACGGACATATCGGCGATCAGATCACCTACCAGAATCTTCTACACAGCCATTAAAAGGCTATTTGAATAGTTTAAAAGTGCCGAAATCAGAAAAATATTATCACATTAAAAACAGAAGAAAAAAATTTGTCAAAATGATTATTTTCTACATCATTTTCATATTTCAAGGTATTTCTTCAGATTTAATCGGTCACAATAGACTCGGAAATAATATATTCTACAAGAATATTAATTCAGCAAGCAAATCAACNAGACTGCATATGATTGTTCTGTGTACATGCAACTAGTCATTCAAGACCTCAGTTTATTTTTTGTTCGCATGCTTTTTTTTACAGGAGAGTCGTAGTTTCAAAATTTCTAAAAAATAAAAAAATTTTGACACTTGATCCCTTCGCCAGAAAGGTTTGCATACTTCAAATTGAATGAAACTTGGCATACAGTTTTATTGAACCCCCCTACAGACAGGATCAAATGTAAAATAAATTTCGTCGTCTACTTCCGGTTTTTCGAAAAGTAATTTGACGAATCGGGCCTTAGTTTCGCTAAATTAATGCCCGATTCGTGCAAATTATTAGGTGATAGGGATGTCAGATTTTGTATGAAGGAAACAAATACATAAAAACTTCATGATTTTGTGATCTTTTTAAGTGTTTAAATTTGGTTTTTCCATACAAATTAATATACCTTCAAATATTTTACGGTTATTTTTATGTAACAAATTTTTTTCGATTATACTATCAAAAAAGTCAAGTTTTTGTTTAGCTGTAGCATCGTTATGATCAACGCCTAGTACGTCGTAAAAAGAATTTTGGTAGGTTGAGCAAGTTTCGATGTGTTTGTGTATAGATGAGTTTTTATCTGTGCAATGGGTTTTTACTCTAGTATGTAGCATTT
>SCLH01000064.1:49316-101127 GCA_004367855.1 Oikopleura vanhoeffeni | reverse complement strand
TGTTTTGTCAGGCTCCAAAGAAGCCTCACACATAATGCATTATTGTCATTTACTCGGAATTTAGCTTTTGGCGAAAAAAAAGTGAAATTTTTGAATTGGTCAGTTTGGGAGGCTCAGGCAAAAGCTATCTCCTTCACCAGTTTAGGAGATAAAGTTTTGTCTCATACTGCATATGAAAGCACAGGCCTTGTTTGACAGAACATTTAAGAGTTTTTATTAAAATTTTGATTTAGCGTCTCTTGGAGGCAATGTCAACTTTTTATTTTTATTTTGAATTTTGACAAAATTTAGAAACCAAAAAAACATTCGACAAAATGTCTCAAAATAATTTTTTCGTAATTTCAAACACTTTTAAGGATTTTGGTGCAATTTTTAACTTGGTAGCGTCAAGGAAAACATATTGGCGCACCTTCAATTTAGATCATAAATTAATCAAAAAATTTTGTTTTCGTTTTTCGGCCGCCAAAATAAAAATTCCGAGGAAAGAGCGCTTTTGCAATTTGTGTGAGGCTTCTCGGGAGCCTGACACAAAAAAATATTAAAAAATTGTGAATATTGAAGGAGAAAATGCGTATTGAGTGTTTTTTTAGGAGGCTTCTTAGAAGCGTAAGTGTAGGCGCGGTAGAGTTCTTACTTCGCACGTCCATCTCATCTCTATATATTTACCACACCGCGGGGAGAGGCGTGATAGGTGTGGTAATACTGTGATTCAACACGAGGCTAGTAGTTCTCAATACTAATTCACATATTTGAATTTGACCGTACTTTTCAATTGTTTGATCATCAAAGTTTGATGGGATATTACTTTTTCTGACAAAACCAGATGTTTGCCTGAACTTTATTTAAAAGATGTACAGCTGAAATTAATTATGAAGTCTTTATTATAATACTTTCGCTGAAATTTCACAGAAAATGCGGGCCGACAAATAAATGATAATGTCACTTTAAACAGTGACTTTAGTGTTGAAAATGATATGGAGATATGTTCATTTGAAAGCTTTTTGTAGACATCTGCTGATTTGCAGATTGTAATCTGAAGGAATAACTTAATCGATTCCCACCGAGACAGGTGAGAAACTGTGAGACTGAAAATTTGAACTGACTTTAGTATTACTTTAAACAATTAATTTTATTATTACAAAAAATAATTTAATAATTTACTTTACATTTAATTTCAAAATAAATCCAAGAGATTAAATTATCCACATCTTATGATATATTTTTTTTATAGAAATTCTGAATATTTTTTAAAGAAATTTTGACAATTTTCGACCAGTGGTCGTTATTTTATAAAGACTGCAAATCGTCATTCTTTATTGATCCTGAAGATCATCTTTTGATAGAACTTCCATAATGTAAAATTTACTATGTAATAAATTATTTATTATAAATTCCAAAATAAAAAAATATTCACCAATTTAATCAGATTATTTACACATATCTAATAATATATATTGCAAAACATAGAGAATAATATGTNTGTAATCAATTTCCATTAAGCCGTTTCCGAGATAAAAGACATTGAAGTCAAAATCAGTGTTCTAGAACTCTCCTCCCACTTGGTGCTGTGGTGCTCAAAAAACTCTGTTTTTACTTTTGGTCGGAAGCAAAAGGATAGATCTTCCTTTAAGGCTTTTCAGAATTTCTATAACTTGTTCTGTTTTGTTCTGAGCTCCGATCTAAAAAGTCAGAAACCGATGAGTACCCCCTTAAGAGGGTCGGTGCATTTTGACAAATTTGCACTTTTCATTTTTTTTGTCTTGATGGGAAACTTTTTGCCACTTCAAAATTCTCGAATTAAAACTTTTTCAAACACAAGTTGCCATTTTCAGCTAACTTTGTATTATCTAAATTTCTTCAGATTTATTATTTTTACTTTATAAATCGTTTTTTGAAAAAACACTCTAAAAACGCGCTTCCATGGTGTCGAAATAACAGTAAAATTTATTATTTTCTATTTCTTACTTAAAAGCCCTAAATTACGTTTTCGACCACTGACTCGGATTTATTTAATATTATTTAATAAGATTTCTACGTCAAAATCGAAAATTCAAATTTGTGAAAAAAGACGGAAAAAAACGAAATTTGACCACATCGAAAGAAATATTTTCTGCATGAGTTAAATAAAATAAATTAAGAGCGGTGAATGGGTCGGTTTATCAATTCGACAAGTTTGGGTGTGATAAAAATTATTAAATTTCAAATATTGAGGGACTTGGAGTATTTTTGCCGATCCGTAGTTTCGTTTTAAAATTATGATTCAAAGTATCAACAAGAGCGAAGAAACAAAAAAAGAAATATTTAAATATAGTGAAAGTAGCCACTTCAAATATTTTCAGCTAAGAATCCCAGAAAAATTAGTTTGTAAAATTTTGAACAAGAAATGAGGTAAATTTTCAAAATATTTCCAAATAGTTTCGACCGAAAATCCCAAAAAAATTTCAGATGATTTCTCAAATAGAATATAAAAAATGTGTGGTCACCTAAGCCAAAAGTTAAAGTGGCCATTTGAAAAGTTTTTATCGTTGATTTGAAACTCATAATGAAAATAGAAATTGAACTAAAAATAACCATTTTTTTATAATGTTCGAAACTTTTTTCAAAAATTTGTCAAATTCGAAAAGTTTAAATCTGACTCAAAATTTTTTTAAAAAACAATAATTCAAAAATCCTGTATTTACAAAAGTTACCTGGATTATCTAACATGACTTTCATGGTATATTGAGATAAATATATAAACCCACTGAAAAGTTTTTTATCAAGAGCCCATATCTGTATCTGTAAAAATGCACCGACCCCTTAATATATAGAAAAATTGAAAGAAAAATGTTGAAAAAAATGCTGCATTATTAGTTTTTGGGTCAACGCCACTTATGAATGAAATTGACACAAATAAAATTTTTGCGATATTGGCAGTATTTGCAATATTGGCACTATAAAAAGTTAAGGGGGTCGGTGCATTTTGACAGATACGAATATGGGCTCTTAATAAAAACTTTTTACTGGATTATTTTATTCTCCTCAATATACCACCAAAGTAAAATTGCATAATTCAGGCAACTTTTGCGACCAAAGAATTTTAGAATAATTGGTTTTTTAAAAAAATTTTGAGTTCGAATTTAACTTTTCCGAAGGCCGAGAAACAAGGACTTTATGTTCTTTATTTATATTAACTAAAAAATTAGCCCAAATCGGCCAAAGGCCAATAAGGGAGGTTTGATGTATTCAATTCAAATTTGTTGAAAAATGAGCCTGAAATCGGCCGAAGGCCGATAAAGATTAATTTTATGTTTTTAATTTAATTTTGTTGAAAACTAAGTCAAGAATCGGCCGAAGGCCAATAAAAAACGATAAAATGTTTTTTTATTTATTTAAAAAAAATTAACAAATTTTATAGAAAATTTTATTATGCCATTCAAAATTTGAAACTTATGTTTTAAATTTAAAAATTTTTTTGATTGGTCAATTTTTCAAAAAACTTATTTAAAATTTGGGAACCCACTCCCCTTGAAACTTCCCTTGTACAAAATTTTCCCGACCTACGACCCGACCTCCGACCCGACCTGGGCCGAAAATTTTTTTCGACCTGACGAAAAAGTGCTCGGGTCGGCGTTCGACCCGACCCGGAAAATTTCAGAAAAAAATCGACCCGACCCGACTTGGTCAAATTTTGAAAAAATCCGATCCCTGGTCACTACTTGTGACTCACTAGCGACTTAACTTTGTATTTTTCACAGTTCTTTGTTATTTGTGTTTAGCTGAACCGCCATCTAAGTTAAAATAATTAAGTAATAGTTTGATTGAGCTTGGTTGAGGGAGTACCTGACCAGGGGTCGGCACAATTGGATCGGATCGGGAATCGATCGGTGGATCGGATGTCGGGATCGATCGGTTCCGATCCCGATTCCGATCCATTTTTTCAAAAAGGCGACCGACGTCCGATCGCCGATCCGGATCCTTTTTTTCAAAAGGGCGACCGATCGATCCGATCCGATTCCAAATTTTTGTAACGAGCCGATTGTAATTTTATGGTTTATTTGAAAAAACAGTTGTCAACACAAATATTCAACGTGCTTTTGAGTGGTGGTAAACGCAAATATGTGGCAAAAAGTGATGTATACATGCATTAATAAAACAGTATTATTACTATGTGTCCTTTTCTTTTATAAGGCATCGCTTTTGAAAAAATAACTACCAGGAATTCCAATAAAAAACGTTATAAGTACCTCACTTTACACTCACGAAATTATTTGAATTTCCCGGAAAATTCCTAAGGAAAGCCCAACAAAAATAAATTATCTATTGATCTTATATAATATATTAAACATGGAATGTGGGTGCTGATTTGTAATAAACTAGGCTGTAATAATTATATTAATTAACTGTTGATTTTCGTCTACAAAGATCTAATGGGTATAAATATATGCTTGAAAACTTTAATATGCTGATTTAAATTCTCAAATATGTCCTAAGGACATTGCCTTATAAATATAGAAATTTGAAATTGAAAAAAAACCTCAGATCGAATATGAAAAATATGCACCATAAAATGAGTATAATAAAGAAATGTAATAATCTACACAAATTATACTTGTTATAATAAAATAATTTTGTAAAACTTTTAAGTTCTAAGAGGTTTAGCAAAATTTTGCGTTTTTTTCGAATTTAAACAAATACCAAAGTTTTACTAAGTAAACACATTTCAGTTTTAAAAACCAACTGATAATTTAAAAAAGATGTAGGCAGTTTCTGTATCTAATACTGTATCCACGCAGGGGATCGGCAGAGTCCTGACTCTGCTCGTACGCTCTGTTTCTACTTTTTTTAGAGCAGAAGCAGACTGACTTTTTAAAATATCAGAGTAAGCAAGGCAGAGCAAACCTTTGAAAGAACTAGGGTAAGCAGAGCACGAGCAAGAACGTTTTTGAAATCAAAATTTTAAGCGCCAGAGCAGACCCAAAATAACAAAACTCAACTTTGAGATTGGCGTTATTGGGTGTGTTCCTCGTATGAGAATTACAGGGAGCCCAAAATTGCCGAAAGTTTTATTTCAAAACCAATTCCTGAGAGGTCACCCTGAAGCTTAATTTTTCTCAACCGTAAGGTTGTGCCGTCTGACCTTACAATTTAATGAGACACGGCGGGTAGTGGCGAGAGTAGGAAAATTTTTGAAATTTAAAAAAACTGAATTTTTTCGAAGATTTCGGAAATTGTTACAAAAACATCGAAAAAAATGTTTTGCGGGCGTTTCAAGGCCAATTTTAAACAAGATGAAAATAAATTATCGAAGCCGGTAAAAAAGATATTATATTCGAATTTTATTTGTTAAAAATGAGCCCCAAAATTCGGCCGAAGCGCCGATATAGAGAATATTATATTTTAAATTATTTTTTTCGAAAAATGAGCCCCAAATCGGCCGAAGGCCGATAAAGAGGCAAATTATATATTTAATTTAATTTGTGGCAAAATGAGCCGCCAAATTGGCCGAAGGCCGATATAGGGTGTATTATATTTTGAATTTTTTTTTGAGAAAATGAGCCCCAAATCGCGAGGCCGATAAAGGGGCAAATAGATTTGAATTTAATTTTGTTGAAAATAAGTCCGAAATCGGCCAAGACCGATAATAGGGAGATAATATATTTTGAATTTAAATTTTTGTTTGAAATAAGCTCCAAATCGGCCGAAGGCGATAAAGGAAGGTCTTTATTTTGATTTAATTTTAATGAAATGAGCCCCAAATCGGGCCGAAGGCCGATAAAGAAAAATATTATATTGAGAATTTAATTTGTTGCTGAAAATGAGGCCCAAATCAGGCCCGAAGGCCGAGTAAAGGAAGAAATTGTATTTTGTTGAAAAATTATGAGCCAAATCGTCCGAAGACCGATAAAGAGAGATAAATTTTGAATTTAATTTTTTTGAAAAAATGAAGTCTGAATTCGCGCGAAGGCCGATATAGGGGGAATAAAATTTATATTTTGAATTTAATTTTGTGTAAGATTCAGATTTCAATTTATCCTAAACTGAAATGACATATGTTCGTGCTGTTTCAGTACTCATTGAGGCGACGGCTGAAAACCCTGTTTTGGGCCTTAAAATGCGACCAGTACTCCTTAAAGGGATTGTGGGTGGCAGTATTATTTTCGACCACGGTCGCAATTCTGTATTTTTCAATTGCATCTGAACCATCTCCAGCAACCTCGGGAAATCGTTTGCAATTAAAAAAAACACCAATCTATTTCTGGTATATTTTTTTAGAACATTGAAATTCGCTTGCTAACTGAAATGCCCGAATAATTATGTCAGATGATCAAAAACAAATATCCTCAATTAAGTGATCAATTTTCACGGGTATGCATGACCAATAATTAAAATCTGGATAATTTTGACATTCATATATTCCTCCAGAAAATTTCCAAAAAATACTCATTTCGGATGCTGCATATAAACTGGAATTAACGAAAATAATTCTAGTATTGGTATCATTTCATGAATTACAAAAAATATTAACTGCATAAGAAAAAGGTATGTCTAAATGAAAAGTATGTTAATTAAGATTATATTGTTCAAATTTTTGCGGCTTTTCAAGTATTCAACTTTTTATTAGCCTATCAATGTATAATGGGCGCAATAAATCAGCATGAAAAAGGATGCGAAAAATAAAAATAAATTATGAAAAATTTTCTTGGTTTAAAAGTTTAATTATGATATAAGAGAAGGATTTTATGAAAAAAGAGAAAAGAAATGCATGTTCCGTTCGTTTAGGTATATTTTTTTGGTAAAATAATCTACAATTTTGCCGTAATAATTTAACTATAAGGCAAGAGATTTTCAAAAATTAATTTTCGTGCGAAATTAAGATGAATTTAATAAAATATATCGTGGTTGCCTATGTGTAGAGAACTTTTTTCAAGACGCAATAAATTTCCCGGCATAATGTGAATTTTTGGAACGGATATGACGGTATGACTTCAATGGAAAATAATACCAGCAATTAGATTTTATGCATTTAAAGGTGATGTGATATAATATTTCTAAAAACGAATCAATTCTTTGACTTCCAAGGTTTACGGACTACAATATATCAATTGAAATAACACTTTAACTCTTGCGATACGTTCACCAGTTCTCCACGAAAAGATATTTGGGTTTTAAAAAGAGCTTTTTTCCCCAGCAAATTGCTGGAAGAACCACCACAATCCCCTTAAGGGCTCATTTTTCAACAAATTATAAATCAAAATATAATATCTCCCTTTATTCGGCTTTTCGGCCGATTTGGGTCATTCTTAACAATAAAAATTAAACTATGAAATCTCAATCTTTATCGGCTTTTCGCCGATTTTAGCTTATTTTTTCAAAAACTTAAATTTATAAATATAATATCTCCCTTTATCGGCCTTCGGGCCGATTTTGGGCTTATTTTTCCCAAAAATTAAAATTCAAAATATAGATACTCCTTTTATCGGCCTTCCGCGCCGATTTGGGCTAATTTTTCAACAAAATTATATTAATTAACATAAAATACCCTTCTCGGCCTCGCGGCCGTTTTGGGGGCTTCATTTTTTTGAATAAAATTAAAAATAATTTAAAATGCCCCCTTTATCGGCCTCCGGCCGATTTGGAGCTCATTTTTAAAAAAATTAAATTAAAAATATACTTTCCCGTTCTATCGCCTCCGGCGCGATTCGAACTAATTTTTCAACAAAAATCTGTATAAATTAACGATAAAATCCCTCGCCGATTGGCGCTTATTTTTTTATCGAAATCAAATAATAAGCATAAAAGCCTTTTGATGCGGCCTCTCGGCCGATTTGGGGCTCATTTTCATAAAAAATAATATAAAATATAAAAAGCCCCTTTATCAGCTTACGACTGATTCGGGCTAATGTTTCAAAAAAATTATTTAAAAATATAATTTCCGCTTTTTTTAATGGTCTGTCGGCGGATCTTCGGGGCTCATATTTTCAAAAAATAAAATTTAAAATATATTCCTCCTTTTTATCAGCCCTTTGGCGCAATTTGGGGATCCATTTTTTATCAAAATTAAATAAAAGAATTTTTATATCCCCCTTAATCCGGCCGGATTCTGGCTTATTTTAAAACAATATCAAATTTAAAAATAGTAATCCCACCTTTAGAGGCTTTTCGGCCGATTGGGGCTCATTTCTCAAAAAAATTAAAATTTTAAAATAATATATGCCTCCTTAATCGCCGATGTTAGCTCATGTTTCAAAAAGTTTAATACAAAATACTAATATCCTCCCTTTATCGTCTTTCGCGCCGATTTGGGGATCATTTTTCAACAAAATTAATTAAATTTACAAAAAAAACCTCCTTTTATCGGCCATCATCATCGGCCACCATTTTTCCAATAGGATTAAATAAAAATATTAATTTTAAAATTTGATGATATCTCAAAATTAAATTCGTTCTTAAACAATCAATTTATTCATATATATCTTTTAAGCCGATTGACCAAACGTGAACCGCTAATGTGCAAAAACTTAATTCCGACTTTGATCGTCAAAACAAGGGTCTTGCCGTTCCCGAATAAAAGATAGGTTTTTTCATGCAAATCATTGAGATTTGTGAAAATACACAACATCTCAAAGAATCACGGGAAGACTTGTCTATAAGAGGATCAATTTTAAGAAAAAAAATATTTTTGGGGTATTTAAATGGTTTTTAGACCAATTTCGTAATCCACATTATGAACCGTTGATCGGAAATTTAATTTCGCATACGAATGCAATCCTCAACAATGACTTAAATCACCAATTCTTATTTCAGCCAATCAAGGAAAAGGATCAAAAATTTTAAAAAAAATGTTTTCTCGGAAAAAATTACTAGCAGTTTTTCAAGATCGTTTCCCCAAAATAAGCTTCACGCAGAAATGCTCAATCGCGTGCCCACCTAATCAATATCTTAAATTTCAAAAAAAGGATGACGAAAAATTTTTCAAAATTTTTGAAAAAATCATTTTTTCTGTTTTTTAGGTGAGAATTAAAATCGAAACGGCATACTTTTGATTTGGTACAATTCCCCCACTTTCTATTTTGGTCTTGACTGAACTTGACTTAACTGAACAATTTTTCTAAAAAATCAAAGTACGGAAGTATGACTTAATAAAAAAATTTTTCTTATACTACAACTGATACTTTTTCGCTGAACTGCAATTTTTCGTAATGGTTCCAAATTTTTTGAAAATTCCTCTTTAAAAAGCTGTGGCGGCCCTGTGCGCGATATTGCCATGGTTTACAGTAGGTATCAATACTAAATTTTGAAAAATGAGAAAATTATGCAAAAATTTTGAAAATACTTTTTTATGTTTTTTGTCTAAGCGAGAAATGAATGGGAAAACCCTATTTCGGATTTGGTATATTCTCTTTAACCTTCATATTTGATTAACGAACACGAAGACTGACACGCATTTTTCAAAAAATCAGTACGAAAATATGACTTGAGGAAAATTATTTTCTTGATAGTAACTGATACTTTTTTTGCTAAATGGAAGCACTTTTACGTAATGGTTTCAAATTTAATAAAAATTGACTTTAAAAACTGCCTCGCCACCCTGCCGCGCGATATTGCATGAGTTCTAACCGCAGTGGGTCCTGATTTTTGGAGTAAAATACGTACGATAGGCAAAATTTCAGCCTTTTTAAAATATATTTCCAGCGTTAACAAGTGTGCGGAAATCGACTCCTCAGGAAAACGCGATCACATTCGAATCCGATCCCCGATCCGATCTCAATTTCTTTTTTTGAGCCAACCGATCCGATCCCGATCCGATCCAAAACATTTTGAGGCGGACCGATCCGATCCGATCCGATCCAAAAAAAATTTGAGGGCGACCGATCCGATCCCCGACCGATCCAAAAAAAATTGAGGCGAACCGATCCGATCCCAATCCGATCAAAAAAAAATAAGGCGACCGACTCCGATCCCGAATCCGATCCACAAAAAAATTTCAGATGTGCCGACCCTGTACCTGACGTCATTGAGTGATTTTAAAACGTCTTTGCTGAGGCTGAATAAGAATCGTTCGAGTTTCATATTTTGGGACCAAGGATATATTTGTCTAAATTTTTCAAAAAAGTACCAAGAAGTTTTTTTTATCATCATACAAATACCGGTACAAAAAATCGATTTTTGCATTTTTTAAAACAGTTTGATTGGCCGAGATGAAAACAGATTTGTTTTTATTTTTGGATGAATTTTGGATATGAATGAATTAAGAAAATATAGGAGAACTTGGAAAGAAATTTTGAAATATCTTCTAATTCGTCCGTAATCGTTGAAAAGGTGCTCAAAATGGCTGTTTTTGGTACATCACGGCTAAAACAATTTAACTCGAACATCTGAAGTCAAAAAAAATTTCCTGAAAAGCGTTTTTTCAGAATCGAAGATATTCAGAGAACTAGGAAAGAATTTTCGATACCTTGTTTATTTTATGATAACGAGGTGCTTGAAGTTTAGTTTTCTTCAAAATTCGGCAAAAATACATTTTTTCTCAGGTTTGCAATATTATTTTTAAAGGAAATACAAAAAAATATTTTAAGGATGTATCAGCATTAAAAATTTAAAATGACAAAAGTATTAGTCAGATCCGATGTCTATATCACGAGTTTAATTAAATTTCAATTTTTTTAATTATTTTGTAAGCAAACCGTTAACAAAATTTCGAATGCAGCAAAAATTATGATTCTACCATATATCCCTTTACGAGGAAGGTAGATATTTCCCAGTTTGGTCTGGTACATTAGTATTACTTAACGTACATAATGTACTGGACCAAACTAGAAAATATCTACTTTCCTCGTAAAGGGATATGGTTCCCGAAATATAATGTTCGTCAGGTTTTTTTCCCATATTTTTTCAATCTAAGAAAAAATTTTTTTCGAAAATTAGAATTTTTTGATTTTTTTAAAATTAAATTCAGAGTGAACTCAAGCAACACAAATTAGCGTGAACGGAGAAAGCTTTAGAAGTAAGAGCATGTAGAAGGAAAATACTCAGAAAAAATAGGAAATTTCGGAAAATGTTTTATATCAAAAGTTGCGTAGGATATAAACGTGTATCAAACGGCCGCCTTATCAGATGAGATAAGTCGGGCCACACCAAGAGGTGGCAAATGATTCCGACGTGGGTTCCTTTTCTTTTTTCTAAGGCTAGTGGATCTGCTCTGAGGTCTATTTTTATTTCGCGTTTCATCGAGCGCAAAAGAGCAGAAACGCCGGTTTAACAGTGGACCTTTAATTTGGACAATCTAAGCAATTTGGGTGGCTTGGAAAATTTTCCCATCTTAACAAATAACTACAAAATTAGCTGTCGAAAACCTTTTATAAATTCTATTAAATAAGAGTTTTGCGAGCAGCGTTTAATAAAATTTAATTAAAACTCCTCAGTTCACTCGTCCAAAGTAATTTTTATTTCGTTGCAGATTTCTTTATAATTTTTATCTAAAACCTTATTTTTCAGAACTAGTTGATCATATTATATCCCCTATTCACACTTTTATTGATATCCCGGCCCTTATTAGGAAACGTAGTGTGTTTTTAGGTAGTAGGGCCGGGATATTAACAAAAGTGTGAATAGGGGATATTATTCATGTAATAAGGAAATTGAATGACAAAAAACCTGAACTTTTCATCTCAAAAAAAAAATTTCACATTTTTGGCCGCCTTTCCGAGAAATAAAAATGCCTGTGTTCTTTTTTTTGTGATACTAAACTAGTACTACACGGTGGCAGTACCAGAAAGCTAGTTTATTGCTCATAAAGACTTGATTTACGCAAAAATGTGGTGTACAGAATGAATATAGAAATACGTTCAGATGCAAAGGCAAGAATATCATTTGCCAAAAAATTTTGATTTTTATATTTTCATCTTAATTATATATTTTCTGTTTCAAAGATGCCCCATTTTTGTTAATTTACCTCGTTTTAACCTTATTTAACCTGCTGCTTTCTGCTTTTACCTTATTTTGATTTCATTTGTGTTACGTTTAGATTAAATAAACACTTATTTTTAATCCAAATGTTTTTATCGTAGCATTAATTAGCAATCTGCAATGAGAAACTCGAACAAAAAAAAAGTGTGGATCGTATATTTCGATCTGTTTTTTGGAAATTTTTGGCGGTATGTTTGTTCATTTTTGAGAAAAAAACAATTTGGTTTGCAATACACTTTAGTATCACTTCTTAATTACAAAAACCACGCATCTTCTAGGATAAACTATTTGACGTTTTCTCCCTTGGCTTTTGTAAATTATTTGTCAATGTATTTTTTAGGTTTTTTTTTAAATTAAGACGTAAAAGCTATTTTTTCAATGTAAATCAAATATTTATTTCAGTCAGAAGTATTTTAAAGGTTAACAATAATTTTGGTGAGTCCGTGGCAGTTTAGCATTACCAAAATAAATTTTCGAAGTAAATGTTCTATTATTTTACAAGTGTGTTAAGTAATTTTACATTTCTAATTTATTTTTTTCAATTACAGTATGTATGTGAAATTGTGCCGCAAGGAAAAATGTATCAATTTTTGCAGTTAATCTCTAAAATCTGCATGATCGCATACAAAATAGTATTTTAAGTGTTTCTACAAATTTCGTCTGTTAAAATTGTTCTTTCAAAAATATCTGACGATATTTACATCAGACAAGCAGCGGCAGATAAAAAAATAGATTTTTATTTTTATCAAAAATATTTTTCTTCGAATTCCGCCCCTACTGTCTAATGTGGTAAGTTTTACATTCCAAAAAGCATTTTCCTGATTCCTTCAGGTTACTATTTTTCTAATTGCAAAAAAACTGAGATCATTTTTGATACTAAAAATTTTGTTCGAATCCTACCAAGAACACTAGGGGAGTTTTCTGATTACTTTATTTTTGAACGGTATTCTTTGTTTTATGATTGGTCCCTAAAGTTTTAATGTTCCGCAATTTTTAGTTTGAAATTAATTTTTTGCAATTTTGAATTGTGAAATTTGCGCGAAAATACAGCTGTGTAGATCATTTTCGATTTAAGCATGTGTTCGCAATTAATTGGTGAATTTAATTTTCGTTATTCGAAATTTTGAGTTGGTATTTCATTCAAAATATTTGAAACTATTTTATTTTTGAATTGAATTTATCATGGATAACTTTCGCAAAAAATGTTCGGGGGTCCGTCAGATATGGATCTTGATAAGAAATTAGATGAGTTTTGCGAAGACTTTTCTTTGAGTGATTATAACGAGTGATTAATTAACCGCCTTTTCCCCCATAAAGTCAAAGATTAAACCCAACAATTTGAAAGTGTTTTGAATCATTTTCTTACATCATCACTTTTGTCATTTTAAATTTGAACCTCCGAAACGCCCCCTTTTTGTATATTTTAATCTTATACTTTTTTTTAAAAAAAGCGCATTTTTCAGATATTTGCAAAGAAGAAAAGAAGAAACCCGGAGAAAGCCTCTGATAAAAGATGAAGCCCAAACAAAGTCTCAAGCCCACAAAGTACGTTCCAAATCGCTTAGAGTGGCAAAATCACCTGGATTAGTGATTCCCCATGGTAGTTCAACGTCAGGGAAAGAGAGAGAGAGAGCAAGTGCTAGAAATAAGAAGAAAATTGCCAGTAGCAAGTTCCGACTCAGACACACATGTTCCCGCTGGAAGTAAGTTATTTGATCAAAACACTTTTGTGATTTCTTAATAAAAAACATTTTGGAGTGTAAAATCTTACAATTATAATTCTAGTTGGTTCTCCCCTAGCCAAATCGAGTTTTCGGAATGTTTTCAGTCGTATTTTTTTGGTAGAATCCAAATTGGTTGATTGCACCTCTGCTAGACACAAGATCCACTAATCATCCACTCTAACCTTCATTTTTTTTCTACCGTATTGGGTTTTTTGAAATATATGAACTAATTTTCTCGTTTTTAACTTTATTCAAATAAGGTTTTGAACAAATTTCTGAAATGATAGTTCAACGAAAAGTGCAAAATTCCAGTGAAAATTTTTCTAACGATGAAGTTGCCCGGTTGTTACAGGAAATTGAAAAAATGAAGGTAATAAGTCGAGTAAATGATGAAAGGACTCGCTTGATGTCAGAAGAAATGTCAGAAAAAATCAACCAACTTAATATTCAAGTCGAATCTGTGAGAAACTCCGGAAATAATTTGGCCCCGGAAACTTCCAATTGCAACTCAAGAAAATACCCTCAAATCCAGATCATTGATGATAGTGATGACAATTCCATAAGTGTGGTTAAAATATTTAAAAAGTTCTTCAAATATTTTTTTCCCCGAATTTTCACCTTTCAGGTCTGAAAAAAATTGTAATTTATCGTTTCACAAAAAAAATTTTTTTAGCTTTATAGAGACCTATTCCCAAAAGAGTTTTACGAAACAAAAAGCGTAATGAGCGTGACCACGTCTTCGAAGAATTGAGATTGGATCACACCAGGATTAGGAAAGTTGTTAAGAGGCAAAAAATCAAAAAGAACTTACCCAACAAAAATGTCAAGCCGAAAAGAAATTTTCTAGAATTTGTAAGTTTGTTTTATTTTCTTGCGAATCCTTATATCATTTTTGGCCATTTCTTTTCGAACTCTTTTTTTAAGAAAATAAAAATTATTCCAAAAAAAAAATTAATTTAAATTTCTAAGATCTCAACAAAAATCTTCAAGAAACTTAAAAACTTAAAAGTCTTTAAAATCCCGAAAAACTCCCGTTTTGTCTGTTTGTGTGTCTTATGGGTTTTCGTTTGAATTTGTTTTTGCCGTTTTGTGAAAAAAAAATTTCAGTGCTTCTTCTAAAAAAATTTCTTGACGATCCCCAAAAAGATTTTTTTTACTATTTTGTGAGGTTTTAATGTGGAAAAAAATTTTCGAAGTTTTTAAATGTGCAAAAAAAACCATCAACTCCGTGTATATGCTGCTAATTTTATTTAAATGCTTTTTAGTCGCAGACGCGTGCCGCTGACGTAGCTGACTTGGTAGAAGAAGCCTATGTTCTGGAAAAAAATAATGATGACAATTACATCGCAGATTTGAACTCATTTACAAATCAACTTGGCCAATGGCTGTCACTTAGGTTCGTCTCCGTTACATTTTTCCTGCAAAAAAAATTTTGTTAAAGTTTTGACCAAAATTTGTTAATTGTGTTTTTTTTTGTTGAAATTTATGGAATTTGTTCTTATTTGAAGGCATCTTTAACAACTTAAACTTAGAGACGTGAAATTTAATGAACCTTTTCTAGATAAGTTCGAAATTCCATTTACTCGGAACTTTCGACCCGGGGCGGCAAAATGTCGGATGGGAGAAAATACTGTGGTTGATGAAATTCTAAAAAACGAAGAATTGAGTACCATGTATGGGGAGATGATCCGATTTATTAGAATAAATTCAAATTCACCGAACCTTATGCCTATTTTTGATACACTGCAGCCATGTCAACCCTTCTATTAAAAAAATGATTGTTTAAAAAATCATGGTGATATGCCAATTCGTGAGATGTTGTCTGTTAAGGTAAATTAACAGTTTTTTTCTAAATTTGTTTGCAAACTTCCAATCACCCTCCCTCAAAATAACCCCAGCCCGACCAAATTTAGGAAACCACCTCCTTTGGACAAATGAGGAGATACCAAAAAATTTAAAAATATACGGCGAAACATTTAAATGTGCAATTATACAAAATGCTCACGGTATAAATAAGCTCCAGGTCTAACCTCTAGAAGTGCTTCCCCTTAAAATCATCGGGCCCCGGTTTAACTGAGTCCAAAACGTTTTTTACAAGTGTACAATTTTGTTATGAACTCAGATATCTCGGCCGGAAAACGACCCAAAGTGTGCTTTTAACTTGTGGTTGTTTTAATCAGTATATCAAAAAAAATCAAAAATCAAAAAGTAAAGCTTTTCGAAGATGTTCAAGAACATTGGGCTGGCTGCAGTGCTATGGTACTTCATTTAATGAAATTAATGAATGAGACTGCTCGTGTTGAAATTAAGAGGTAAATAATTCACTATTCTGTTGCAATATAAATTTTACAATATCATTTTTGTGTTTTTGTGATTTCGTTTTAACTATTTTATTTTGTAGGAAAATTTGTAAATACTTGGGAGACGAATCTAATGATCAAAAATCGCAGGTGACCTTTTTGTTTTATGTTAAATTCTAGATTTTTCTTTTTTTTGCTTTGTTCTGAAATTTAAAAAAAATATTTCTCAAAAAAAAATTTTACCGTCATTTTCTAGATTTTACTAGAAAAAAGGAAGTCTGCTCAGGAAAATGCTAGATTACGTAATGTGATGGGTGCCAAAGGTCGAAAAAAATCCCTGGTGTGTTCCGTTTTGACTTCGTCAGATGAGAATTCTCGGAATGATAACTCAGATTATGTTCCGAATTTCGCCAAGGTGTGTGTTTTTTTAAATTGATTGTTAAACTTTTCTGATAGGCAGCGAATTTAAATCATTATGTAGTCATTCGGCCAAAATTTCCGCTAAATTAAATTAAACTAATTTTGATATTTGTTTAGGGAAATTCCACAACCGATAGTGAGACTTTATTGATCAGCTCAAATGATGATTTAAATCAAACTCAAAATTCCGAAAAAACTTGACCGATTCTTTTAATGCTTGGGGGACAAATGAGGAGAGCATCGTAGCCGATGAAAATAGAATAAGCCCACCCACTACTAAGAAACCTGTGCCCCAATTTCAGGTGATTCAATCTTTTTTATTTATGTATCTCCTGACTTTTGAATTCTGATTTTTTCGAAGGTTTTAATTGGCTGTAAAATTTAAAAATTTCGTTTTTGTCCTTGAAAATATTGTGTCAAATCGGGCCTTTTAAACAAAATCTCTCCTAAAAAACGTCAATTTCAAGAACTAAAAAAAATGCTTCATGAATTTGTGCATGCTGAAAACAGCGAATTTGATTCTAACAACGTTAACGATGAAGGTTTAATTGGCATGTTATTAGAGGGGAGAAAAAATTGTGTCAATATGATATGTGACGGCTTTGAAAGTGTTCTGATGACCCTCGAAGATAATAATGATATTCAGATTTTGAAGGTAAATAAATCATGAATTTTTGTGTTCTGTTTTCATAATTTTTATTTTCACTTTAATTATCACGACCCCCTTAATGTATCAAACCTAAATTCTGTTTTCTAGATGAAAGAAAACAAGAAAAAGCGTGTAGATGAGGAAGTCATAGAAATTCGTAAAATTCTAAAACGTAAATCATTCAAAACTATTGACAAAAATCGTAAACAAATCGAAATTAAAAATTGGAACCTGGTGGTAAATGTTTCGAATAATTTATCGGTAATTTATTTTGAATTGTTTATTTTTTTTTGAGTTTTCGTCCAATGTGGTTTGTGTCTAAACGGACATTTTTAAGATTCTATACGCGAAATATTCATTTTGTACCGAATTTTGGCGGCTCTATTTCAACTCACTTTGTTCTTAGTGAGCGTGTTTAACGCAAAAAGTGCCGAAATCCCTGGTGAAATCTTATTATGAGCTAAATTTGAATTAAAGTCAGAAAATTTTGAATCTCATGTTATAACGAATTGTCCTTACATTTTGTGTCCGTTTAGACAAAAAAACCCTTGTTATCCTATTTTTCTAATTTTTGTTTTTAGAATATCATTCAATCCGTAATATCAGTATAAGAAGGGATCAGTATAAACGCTCTGGAATCCCGAAATCAATTAAACGCTTTAAAAAAAGCTGTAAANTTAAGGTATGCTTTAGCTACAATTGTGGCTCTATGCTCACAAGGGTTAACGAACCAAAATTAGCCAACAAATAATTCATTACAAAATAGGGCGGTTTAAATTCATAAGTCGGTGTTCGTTTAGAAAGATTTTTTCCTACATTTTTGTTGAGTTCAAAACAATTTATTATTCACGTAATGCAACTTTTATGAAAAAACGACGAAATTAGTGCACACGGACTTAAATTTTAAACGCCTATTTTCCGTTCACCGTTTTTTCAACTCAGAGTTCCCACGAAAAAAAATTTCATCAGCTGTTCGAAATCACAAAATATTTCTCATTCCAAATAATTACAAATAATGGATAAATTGGTAATTTTTAGCGATTTCGGAAAAGTTCAATTCGAGTAAATTTTTGTTGTAAACTAAAATGGATTAGAACGCCAAACAAAAACTCAAAATAAATTATAATTTAATCGTGCCAAGTATTTATTTTCATTTCGAAAGAGATTATGTTGACCAAAGTTACACGGATATACATGCTAAGCCATTGATCTCTTATCTCATTACGATCGTAAAAATCCGATTTGCATAGGATTCGGTAAACATTATCAAACAAAATTTGATTACGAAACAATACAATTCTTCGCATAAATAAAATTAAATCTTTGGCCGTGTATTTTAATAGTGTATTTTTGCAATCCTTGGACGTGTGTATTGCAGCGCAATCCACAATATGAAATCACCAGTATTATGTGCAATACTTTGTGTTGTTGAGAACCTCAACTTTTAAAAAAATAGACTCGCGTAGGTTGTGCGCTCTTCATTTATTTCTCCTCGAAATTAGAGAAAATTTATCTGTCATTTTGGATATATCTTTTTTACGCTTTTGAGTCCGCGGTAAAAATTTACAAGAAGTTTTTCCAATTTATAGAGTTAAATCAAATCTAAAATTTTTAAATGAATACCAATTTATGATAATGTACAACAAATATTCCTGTGAGAACGATTTTGAACCTATCATCATAAAATTACGGATATCGGAAATTTCCAATATCAACCAATTTTGTATATGTTGGCGGTAATTTGGCCGGTAAATACGCAGAATGAGATGGGAACAGATATTAAGGGTGGTCCCAACGGTATGAAAGTGTTTTTGAAGGTCTTTTACAGAAAACGTGAGACTACAAACTGTATATTCGTATGGGCGAATGTGACCGAAACCTCGGCTGCAAGTCTATGATTTTGAACGTTCTACTAAAGCCATTTCACCAGAACCGAATTTAAACCGGTAATTTCAAATCTTTAAAAATTTTCAGCGCCTCGAAACACGAAAAGAAAGTTAAAAATTCCTTGAGATTAGTACACACTGCAGTAGTCAACACTACTCGAAGCCAAAATTTTTATTGTATCGACACCTGAATTGTTCTCAAAAACTTGGATTTTGACAGGTGTCTTCAGCGTCTTGAGTTCTCATTTAATTTTTTTTGCATTATTATATCTCGAAAAAACCCTGGAAGTGAACTGGTGTAGAAGCAAAATTTAAAAAAATGAGTCTCACTATCATTCTAGAAGCGCGCAACTTTAAAATTTAGGAAAAAAAGGGTCAAAATTTTGAAATTGCCATTTTCCATTTTTTTCCTAAATTTAAAAGTTGCGCGCTTCTAGGATCAAAGTGAAACTCATTCTTAAAAATTTTGCTTTTGGGTCAGCTTTAAGTTGATTTTTTGTTTGTTTAAAAAGTAAATAAGTTTCGTTTTTCGTCAATTATTGAATCAACAAACAATTCTGATTCTTTGTGAGAAAAACAAATAATTTGTTTGTTCGAAATGAAGAGAAATATCACATAAAATCACCACGCACCCCAATAAGTGTTAGATTTAGCGAAAAGTGCAGATGGAAAAAATATTGATTAAACGATTCCCAGTTATCCAAGCGACCAAATTTACACCATGGAATTGGTAATAATGAGTTCACTTGATAGAAGGCCAAAAAATGATTTTACGACATTTTAAGTCGAATTAATTTTAAGGTGTTTTATGCTGTTGGGTACCCCCTTAATAATTATTTTCTCAACATAAGAGAAATTATGAGATCAGCCTTGAAGTCTTCAAAGTATCATCTTTACTTTCGTTTAATATTTTTATGTTTAAAGTCTGAGTTATTTTTGAAATGACGTAGGTTCACGTGTTCATGATCAAATGAACAACATCAAAATACTAATTTCTTTCTCGCACCAACTTTCAATTTATTTTTATAATCGAGAAAGAATTTCGAGGAAGAATAACCGAGGAAGAATTTTAATGATCGAGAAAAATCCTTGAAACTTTTTTGAAATATTAAAATTTCAGGTTGACCATATGTTATTTTTTGCTATTCTTTATGGAAGCATGGGAAAAATATCATGAAAGAATAAAAAATTCGATAGTTTCGACATTTTTAACGATCATCTTCGAAAAGTTAGAGTCTAATCAGNGGATAGCTAAGTTTGTCCTTATCATCTGTCAGTTTCCTATTCTGATAACAATGGCAACGTACGTAATTGCTCACATATAAACGACGCAAAAATTCGGAAGAGCACATATATTTATATATACTCTGATACAGTTTTTGATCCGAGTTCAAGAGATATAAATGTATTCTATATTATGGCAGTTTATATATTTAAAAAATTCTGGCAAGAATATGTGAGAGGCAAATCAAAAACTGAAAAAATACGAGCTCCATCTAAGCCGAATGTACATCTTGATGCTTTTATCGTCTATTTCTTCGAGCAGCAAATTGCATTACAGACAGATCTCAAAACGACACTGTCGAAAAGATTGATTAAACGAATAATCAGAAGTTTGTTTTAAGCTTTAAAAATTGGAAAATATATATTTTTTTCAAACCCCTATCAAAAAACACGAGGACTGTATATATACAGGGGATTTAGTGAAATGTTGATGAGTGATTTTTCGAACTATTAATAATCTTGAGTACAAAAAAGAGAAATCAGTTTGCCACAATGCAATGCGTCCAATTTTTTGAAAAAATCGGTCTTATTTATATTTTAAATCCAAATTCTCTTAATCAATCGAAATTAATAGAAAATCATAAATGAACAATAACCCCGATTTTTTGAAGTTTATCGGTAAAATCTAAATGCTTTAATATTTCCGAAAGCAAAAGATGTTTCCACGGCTCATGGATGGTTCGCAGTTCAACACTGACTGCGAATATTCACCGAATAGTTAAACTAGACCGTTCTAAAGGTTATTGAAAACACGCTCATTGGTTGGTGAAACATATGCATTTCACTTTTTTCACCCCTCATGGGCAAGATTGATTGGATTTTCGTTCATATATTTGATCGGATAATCCTTTTTTACGACGCTTAAACTTAACAGACATAACGTATTTCTATTATTTTCTTTTCATGAAAATCAGTGCTGATGAGTCGATGCTGAACAAGAAACCCAAGATATCCATCCAAACTGGACAAATTGCAGAGCGGTAGAAGAAAAAATCTTATCAATATAAATCACTCATACACAGGTTATGCGTAATACAGTCGTACGGCACAGTTGCATTATCAAGCAGTATGTCACGGAACAAAACTGCTTGACTGTCATTTCGAGAATATGAAAAATTAAAATTAAACACGAAAACGAATGTCAATTTCGATGGTGCCAATGCTTCCAATGAGATGAACATCTCAAAAAGAGCTTTGTGTCAATAAAATGATGATAGTTCTGTATGAAACATGTATTTCAGCAAACAAGAATTTAAGAAAATTGTCCGTTTTGGAGTCTTCGTAAATCTATATATGCTTATGTGAATTTTAACTCCATAGTTCATATAAGACAATTAGTTTGAAATCATCACCCTCAATTCATTTAATCAAATTGCCAATTGATCGGTGTCGAGAGATGAAAGGAAATTATGACAAAAACTATTGTTTTCCTGAAAAAGTAAATATTAAGAATCTTTCGATCTAGGTAGTATTTTTTAAACGCTATAGTTTTAGGGAAATTCGTACAAATAAGCCAAATATATTAAAGCATATCGCAATTCAAGTTCAAGGGCTTTGTAAAGATCCCGAAAAAGAATTCGATAGAATAAAAAAGGCCATCCTTCCTAGTGGCAAAGAACATGTTACGTTTTTCTGTTATTTTTAAATTTAAAGTGAATCATATCATTTTTAACGTACAAGTATTCTCACCCCTAAGTCGTCTTGATATCATAGATTTTGAAAAAACAAAATAAATTTTGAAAAATGTCATTTCAGGTTCAGAAACCAAATATATCTAAATATCTACTTAAATAAAGCCGATTTTCGTGAAAAATCTGTAGGAATTACCTATGATGTTGATAGTTGATCAATTCCTATATGATAAAGTTATATCAAATATATCACTAATCAATCCATATAAGTCATATTATTTGAACTGGCTTTAATATAAAGCCTTATATATTGTCCCTTAAAAACATTGTCATTGATTCTTTGTTGTTTTTGTCGCCGATAATTGTTTCCGTTTTGGTCTCATCATCTGATTGAAAACTAAAAATTTTGTGACCCGCTGCCCACCGGTAGATATAAGTTATACTATGAATTTTGGAGTCCAAATGGGGACAAACCGAAAAAAAAGAATAATTTAAATTATAGGGAAAATTGAAGCGTCGAAAAAATAAACGTTATTTTTATCACTCCACCATCAAATAATGAGCGTGATGTTTTGACGTCTAATAATATCGATTATGAATGCCCGAGTGACTTAAATCTTTATCCGCTATTCTTTAAAGGACCCAAATAAGAGGTTTAAGTTCCTTGGGCATCATGATGGATAAGCAGTTTCCTTTTGTTCGCCGGCGAGGCCACTTTTCAAATATTTTTCGTGGCAACATTTTTATGCAATTATTTTATGCTGTTAGTTTGAAATATGAGCAGTGAGATTAAACTTGCGTATTTCTTATCGCCATAATTATTCGGGTCTGTGATTCTCCAGAGTCAGAGAGTTGAACGCTGATTTTAATCGGTTTTTAAACTTCAAGTCTCTATCCTTCTAGAACTTGATGAAATAATCAGAATAAGATTTTAATTTTGACAATAACTAAGAAAATATATACTTGATCAAAATGTTTGTAGCATGTGAAATATCAGTTGAGAAAAAAAAATCATACCAACGTTTCAAAAAATTCGTTATATAGATTTTGAAAGAAACAATATTGCTATACAGATTTCTTGTGGTCCACTTTGAACATAATGAATAATTAATTAACGAGGACTAGAAACGTGCTATCAAAATTACAGACCCCCCTTGGATTGCTAATTGAAAACTCATAGTTCATGCCGATTTTATCTGAGCTAAAATGCGCAAAATAAGCGCGTGCTAACAATTAAGGGAGTTGGTTGTGCTGATGCCTGTTTAAGATGGCGGTTTTTTGGCTAACTAGCTATGGTGGAATCCCAAAAAATTTTTTTAGAACGTAAAGAACAACGCTTTCGCAATCAATTTGTCAACATTCAAGTAATCTTCTAAAACTCAACCTCACCACTCACATAAAGCGTATAGTAAACCTCACAAAAAAACACTAAAAGCCTACTCCTCGTCAGTTTTCATTATTTCATTATTTTTTTTGTTGCAGGCTCAGACCATGCAAAAAAAGAATAATCTAGAGCTTTTTTTCGAAATATGTTTTTTGTCGACAAAACTTCCCAAAAGAATTTCAAACCAAATCTGGAAATTTCAGACTTAAGAGGGTTTTACAAAGCCTACTCCTCCGCCAATTTTCGAATTAAATTTTTTGGTTTATTCTTTATCTGAATAGTTCAAAACTTAGCGTCAAAATCAAATCTAGAGCGTTCTTTTCGAAATTTGTTTCAGACTTCCGTTCTGGTTGGCATATAGAAGGTTGCATAATTTTTCAATATTTAACACGAAAAAGCTTACTCTTCCCTACAATTTACATCAAATTTTTATAATTGTTTGAGTGAAAGCATTTTTCCGGAGAAAGCAAATTAACAATTAATCCAAAAGCCTTTTTGTTCAAATTTTGCTTTTGACAATAATTTTTTTTCTACACAATTTTCGTGGAATTTTTTTGTTTTTTTGCATTTTTTGATGTTAATTGTAGGGGGGGGTAAAGCCCTTTTTTTGTGTTTTTGGGAGCTGTCATTCAGGGTGAGTGCGTGGCGTGGGTGAATTGTTCAGACTGACAATAGCATTAAATTATCTTCTCAGCTTGTTCGCGCACGTTCAGAATTTTTTTATACCCACCCATACCAGTTCATCAAGAAACCATGTATAAACCTTAAAAAAAAAGCTTAAATTCAGCGACAACCACTCCGTTCAAGCCAGTCAAGGCAGTTCTGTTTCAAATCAGGGAAACTAGTCGGACTGGAATAAAGTACTTGCCAAGAAACTTTTATTCCATTGTAGCTCACGCACTACTTCTACTTTTGTCAGTACAAAAAAAGAAAACTACAATATTTATCACGAATTTATAATGTTGTCTCGAAAAACTTATCAAAGATTGTTTGCTGTGGATACTCAATACGCACTGCAAAAATATAGAAATTGTGAGTTCATAAAATTCTTAACGTGTATAACAGCCTGAGAGCTACTTTATGCCTCAAAAATAATCACTTTATATACAAAAATTTTAGAAAGTTGCGACTCAAAAGTGGAATATATACAAGAATTACGATACCAATAGAGTTTTGCCGTCCAGTTGTTGTGCCACATTTAGTTAAATATGTTTTTACCAGCAAATTCGTATAATTCATTTATTTAAATTCTCTGTGCGGAATAATTTAACTTATGCCCACAGATATATTGACATGTTTTAAATTATTAATAAACGTAAGGCTTAACGTAACATCATCCGTAACCATACCAATTAAAGGGGGTTATACATTCAATTACCATGAATAAATAAAGTGCTTTGTTTTTGATAAATTTGAACAAAGCAACCATATATATTTTGTTGGAAAATCGGGTCTGATTAAATCGATTCCGACTAATAAAATTTCTATTACGACTTAAAGTGTATTGGACTTTTACCAAATTTACAAATTCCAAAAATTCGAAAAAAATGTTATAAAATAGCATAAATGATTCTCCTTGAAAAAAGAACCAAGAAAAATTGTTTTTTAACCAAATCTCTTTCTTTATTGAGAGAAATAAGGCCTTGTATTATTGTTACGCAATAAACACACTTATTTGAGTAGAATTTCTACGTAGAAAGCGCGCTCCTCGCCGCATCTGTTATCGAGACGCCGAATAAGATAAACAATTTTCACAACACTTTTTTTGCATTTATTGCGTAGAGATCTTTTCGTACTCGAAAATTTGTTTTGGTCAAATATATTTACGGAGTTATTCGAATGTTTACGAAACCGGTTTTTTTCGGTTTCACGAAAAACGTAAACGTGAATTTCAAATTATTTTACAAGAATTTTGTGACAAAATTTGTTTTCTTTCTTTCTCTGAAAAATTTGGATAATCGCATTATGACTTCCGAGAGTTATTGCTGCTGGGGAATAATAAAGAGTGTGTTAAATCATTTTCGTAACAGTGTTTACGAGTTAGTGTTCCGATTCAAAATAATTATTATACAACAATCATGAACAGCTTCACGGAACAATATATTTTTTACCTTTTAACGTTTGAAATCATCCAAAAAAAATAAAACTAAAAGTGGTGCGAAATACCCACAAATACAACAATTGGACATATAAAAACCCCTATGGGAGACCTGACGAAACTTATATGTCGACACTCAGACATGGTAGAAAGCTAATTTAACTTCATTTCTCAACTTTGTTATCGTTTCATCTCCAAAAAATCCCGAATAATTTTCTTTGATATAATAATATAAAAAGGCCTTTCCTATAGTTTACATCAATAGTAAAACATTTGCTTATTATTTTTCTTATTCTGAATTCTTTTGTTCTCACCAATTTTTTGGCTTTGTCAACTTTGTCCAATGAGTCAAGACCTCGAGGTGGGCGCTAAAAAGTTAGCACCTTTTCGAGGGAATCTCAACCGAAAGCCAAAAATCATGTGAAACTAAGTTTTTTAAATGCTCAGTTAAAGTTAAGTCTTAATACATTAATAATAGCTTTTAACAACCGAAGTTTCATCTCAAAAATAGCGGATTATATAACTCATACATATATATTTAATCTAAGAAGCAGAGAAATTTCACCTAAATTATTTGACTAAATCAGTTTTCTTGAAAAATTATTTGTGTGATAATAAATATTTACCCAAGATCTCTGGTAATTTTCAAGTGGGCTCACCCTTCTCACTATCGATTACGGGAAAACCATGGCGATATCGAGAAACGTTTTTCGGCATTCAACTTCCAACTGAAAAAGCTTTATAGAGAAATTATGAGAGTTTAATTTGACATCCGGTTCACTGGATATTAACCGGAACGTAAATTTTTTGGTATGTTCGAATCTCGATGGCCAATATTTTTGTCTTAAAAATCAGCCGGAAAGTTAAATTTTATGTTTGTTTCACTTATCATGATCATGGAAGAAAAAAAAACGAGTTTCGATTTTTTCTCAATTTTATACTGAAAATACGTATACCTGTTGCACCCCTCTTGAATCAAAAACGATTATGCATTGTACAATACCATTGTACAATCACGTATGAACAAACACAAATCGTTTTTTGATTCAAAGGGTTGGAACAGAGATAAATAGATTTCTCCGGTAGTCCGATGAATAAAACAAAAAATTGAGCTTTTTCAGTTGGCAGTTGAATGCAAAAAACGTTTCTCGGAATCGCTTATCGCTTTCCATATCGTCCATGAGAACGGTGGCCCATCAAAAACTTCCCTACCAAAAAAATAAATCTGCTGAGAAGTTTTTCAATTTTCGTAAAAGTCAGAGATTCTTTCTGATTCAAGTATAATTCAAATTCTTGAACAACATTTAAGTATACAACATAATCCCTGATAATTTTTTACTAAGGTAACACTTTCAGTTTTTCACAGCAATTTAAATGTTTTTTGCATTTTTACATTAAATAATAGTCTTTGTTCTCTGCAACAAAAATTTCTATTTTTGAACCAAATGTTTTTGAATCATGTTGATTGTTTAAATCAAATTTGCAAATTGTATTCTTCTCAAATTGCAAATAAAAGCGATCATAAACAGGCTGTATTTAGAGCAATTAATTTGGTTAACAGATAATGAACAATTTAAGTTATTTTTGTGATCCAGGATTGGATTAATTATATGCAATACAAGGCCAGCCGAAGGCTGGGCTGTTATGCAGTTAAATCTTTTGCCAAATTGACTAAAAGTGCAATACACTGGCCGAGGCAGCCAATATTAAAAACCGCGTGGGCGACCAAATTGAGAATTATTTAAAATTAAATCTTTTGCCAAATTAACTAAAATGCAATACACTGGGCGCGGGCAGCCAATATAAAAAACGCGTTGGCGACCAAATTGATAATTTCTTTAAAATTAAATTTCCAATGGTGACGATTTGCTACTGCTATGAAAAAACCAAACTCAGAAAAAGATATTCTCGATTTTAAAAACGACTGATTAGACTCTAACTTTTCGAAGATGATCGTAAAAATGTCGAAAATATCGAATTTTTATTCTTTCATGATATTTTTCCCATGCCTTCCCCGAAATCAATTAAACGCTTTAAAAAAAGCTGTAAATAAATCTATGACTCGGACTAATCGTGCGTGTGTGGCTGTAAAGTGTAGTGCCGCCGTTAAAGATTCATAAGAAAATCTCAAAAATGAAATCAATGATTTGGTCTGGGTTTATTTCATTAATTAATCCAATCCTGGATCACAAAAATAACTTAAATTGTTCATAATCTTGAACCAAATTAAATTGCTCTAAATACAGCCTGTATAATCGCTTTAATTTGCAATTTGAGAAGAATACAAATTTGCAAAATTTGATTGAACAATCAACATGATTGTAAAACATTTGGTTCAAAAATAGAAATTTTTGTTCGAGAACAAGACTATTATTTAATGTAAAAATGCAAAAACAATTTAAATTGCTGTGAAAAACTGAAAGTGTTACCTTAGTAAAAAAATTATCAGGAATTATGTTGTATACTTAAATGTTGTTCAAGAATTTGAATTATACTTGAATTCAGAAAAGAATCTCTGACTTTAACGAAAATTGAAAAAACTTTCAAGCAGATTTATTTTTTGGTAGAGGAAGTTTTTGATGGGCCCACCGTTCTCATGACGATAATGGGAAAGCGATAAGCGATTCCGAGAAACGTTTTTTGCATTCAACTGCCAACTAAAAAAGCTCATAATTTTTGTTTTATTCATCGGACTACCGGAAATCTATTATATTCTTGTTCCAACCCCTTTGAATCAAAAACGATTTTGTATTGTTCAATACGTAGTTGTACAATAGGTATTGTACAATGCATAATCGTTTTTGATTCAAGAGGGTTGCAACAGGATATACGTATTTTCAGTATAAAATTTGAGAAAAAAAATCGAAACTCGTTTTTTTCTTCCATGATCATGATATAAGAATGAACAAACAGAAAAATTTAACTTTCCGGCTGATTTTAAGACAAAAAATATTTGGCCCATCGAGATTCGAACATACCAAAAAATTACATTCCGGTTAATATCCAGTGAACCGGATGTCAATTAACTCTCATAAAATTTCTCTATAAAGCTTTTTCAGTTGGAAGTTGAATGCCGAAAAACGTTTCTCGATATCGCCTAGGTTTTCGCGTAATCGTCATGAGAAGGATGAAGCCCACTTGAAAATTACCAGAGAATCTTGGTAAATATTTATTAATACACAAAATAATTTCAAGAAAACTGATTTAGTCAAATAATTATGGTGAAATTTCTCTGCTTCTTAGATTAAATATATATGTAGAGTATTATTATCCGCTATTTTTGAGATGAAACTTCGGTTGTGAAAGCTATTAACTTAATAGTATTAAGACTTAACTTATAAACTGAGCATTTAAAAAACTTAGTTTCACATTTTTGGCTTAGTTTCACATTTTTGGCTTTCCGGTTCAGATTCCGCTCGAAAAGGTGCTAACTTTTTAGCGCCCACCTCGAGGTCTTGACTCAATTGGACAAAGTTGACAAAGCCAAAAAATTGGTGAGAACAAAAGAATTCAGATAAGAAAATAGTTAAGCAAATGTTTCAACTATTGATTTAAACTATAGGAAAGACCTTTTTATATTATTATATCAAAGAAAATTATTCGAATTTTTTGGAATGAAACCGATAACAAAGTTGAGAATGAAGTTAAAATTAGCTTTCTACCATGTCTGAGTGTCGACATATAAGTTTCGTCAGGTTCTCCCTTACGGGGGTTTTATATGTCAATTGTTGTAATTGCTGGGTATTTCGCACCACTTTTTAACGGTCTCTATTTTTTTGGGATGTTCAAACGTAAAAAGGTAAAAAAATTATTGTTCCGTGAAGGCTGTTCATGATTGTTGTATATATATAATTATTTTTGAATCAGAACATAACTCGTAACACATGTTACGAAAATGATTTAACACACTCTTAATTATCCCCCAGCAGCGAATAACTCTCGGAAGTCATATGCGAATTATCCAAATTTTTCAGAGAAAGAAAGAAAACAAATTTTGTCACAAAATTCTTGTAAAATAATTTGAAATTCACGTTTACGTTTTTCGTGAAACCGAAAAAACCGGTTTCGTAAACATTCGAATAACTCGTTAAATATATTTGACCAAAACAATTTTCGAGTACGAAAAGATTCTACGCAATAAATGCAAAAAAGTGTTGTGAAAATTGTTTATCTTATTCGCTCTCGATAACAGATGCGGCGAGGAGCGCCTTTCTACGTAGAAATTCTACTCAAATAAGTGTGTTTATTGCGTAACAAATAATACAAGGCCTTATTTCTCTCAATAAAGAAGAGATTTGGTTAAAAACAAATTTTTCTTGGTTCTTTTTTCAAGGAGAATTCATTTTTGCTATTTTTATAACATTTTTATTCCGATTTTTGGAATTTGTAAATTTTGGGTAAAAGTCCAAAAATACACTTTAACGTCGTAATAGCAAATTTATATTAGTCGGAATCGATTTATCAGACCCGATTTACCAAAAAATAATATGTTGTTTGTTAAATTTATCAAACAAAGACACTTTATTTATTCATGGGAATTGACATGTATAACCTGAATGTATAACCCTTAATTGGTTGGTTACGGATGATTTACGTTTAGACTTACGTTTATTAATAATTTAACATGTCAATAATATCTGTGCATAAGTTAAATAATATCCGAACAGAAATTTAAATAAAATGAATTATACGGAATTTGCGGTAAAAACATATTTAACTAAATGTGGCACAACAACTGGACGGCAAACTCATTGGTATCGATATTCTTGTAATAATTCCACTTTTGAGTCGCAACTTTCTAAAATTTTTGTTATAAAAGTGATTATTTTTGAGGATATAGTAGACTCTAGGCTGTTATAACCTTAACAATTTTATGAACTCACAATTCTATATTTTGCAGTGCGTATTGAGTATCACAGCTAAAAATCTTTGATAAAGTTTTTCCGAGACAGCAATTATAAACTTCGTGATAAATATTGTAGTTTTCTTTTTTGACTGAAAAGTACAAGTAAGTGCGTGAGCTACAATGGAATAAAAGTTTCTTGCCAGTACTATTCTAATCACGACTAGTTCCCTGATTTGACAGAACTGCTTTGACTGGCTTAAGGGAGTGGTTGTCGCTGATTAAGCTTTTTTTTAAGGTTTTATACATGGTTTCTTGATGAACTGGTATGGGTGGTATTAAAAAAACTTTCTGAACGTGCAGAACAAGCCTAGAAGATAATATTAATGCTAATTGTAGTCTGATACAATTCAACCCACGCCCACGCACTCACCCTGAATAAGCCTCCCAAAAAACACTAAAAAGCTTACCCCCTACAATTAACATCAAAAATGCAAAAAAAACAAAAAAAATTCCAACGAAAATTGGTAGAAAAGAAAAATTATCTGTCAAAAGCAAAATTTGAAAAAAAGGCTTTTGATTATTGTTAATATTGCTTCTCCGAAAAATGCTTCACTCAAAAAATTATAAAAATTTGATGTAAATTGTAGGAAGAGTAAGCTTTTTCGTGTTCAAATATTGAAAAATTATAGCAACCTTCATATGCCACCAGAACGAAGTCTGAACAAAATTTCGAAAGAACGCTCTAGATTGATTTGACGCTAGTTTTGAACTTTCAGATAAAGAATAAACCAAAAATTTAATTCGAAAATTGGCGGAGGAGTAGGCTTTTGAAAAACCCTCTAAATCTTGATTTCAGATCTTGGTTTGAAAATTCTTTTGAAGTTTCTGTCCGACAAAAACATATTTCGAAAAAAACGCTCTAGATTATTCTTTTTATTGATGGTCTTGAGCCTGACACAAAAAAATAAATGAAAATAATGAAAACTGACGGAGGAGTAGGCTTTTTAGTGTTTTTTTGTGAGGTTTACTATACGTTTATGTGAGTGCGTAGGTTGAGTTTTATAAGATTACTGAATGTCTGAAATTAATTGCGAAGAGTTGTTCTTTACGTTAAAAAAATTTTTGGGATTCCACCATAGCTCGTTTAGCCAAAAACCGCATCTTAAAACAGGCAAATCAGCGACAACCACTCCCTTAATTGTAGCACGCGTTATTTTGCGCATTTTTAGCTCAATAAAATCGCATGAACTATGAGTTTTTCAATTAGCAATCCAAGGGGGGTCTGTAATTTTTGAAGCACTTTCTAGTCCATCGATTATTATGTCAAAAGTGGACCCAAGAAATCTTATAGCAATATTGTTCTTTTCAAAATATAACGAATTTTTGAACGTTGTATATTTTTTTTTCTCAACTGATATTTCACCATGCTACAAACATTTTGATAAGTATATATTTTCTGTTATTGTCAAAAATTAAATCTTATTCTGATATTTCATCAAGATTCTAGAAGATAGAGATTGAAGTTTGAAAACCATTAAAATCAGCGTTCAACTCTCTGAACTCTGGAGAATCACAGACCGATAACTTATGGGCGATAAGAATACCGCAAGTTTAATCTCACTTGCTCATATTTTCAATAACAAGCATAAAAATAAATTGCATAAAAAATGTTGCACGAAAAATATTTGAAAGTGGCTCGCCGAGCGAAAAAAAAAGGAAAACTGTATATCCATCATGATGCCCAAGGAACTTAAACCTCTTATTTGGGTTTTAAAAGAATAGGGAATAAGAGATTTAAGTCACTCGGGCATCATAATCGATATAATTGACGTCAAAACATCACGCTCATTATTGATGTGGAGATGATAAAAATAACGTTTATTTTTCGACCGCTATATTTTCCATATAATTAAATTTAATTCTTTCTTTTCGTTTGTCCCAATTTGGGACTCCAGAATTCATAGTATAACTTATATCTACGGTGGGCAGCGGTCAAAATTTTTAGTTTTCAATCAAGATAATGAGACCAAAACGGAAACAATTATCGGGACAAAAAACAACAAAAGAATAAAATGAAATGTTTTTAAGACAATAATATAAGGCTTAATATAAAGCCAGTTCATAATATATGACTTATATGAGATTAGTTATATGATATTATTCTGATATAACTTATATCATATAAGGAAAATTCTGAATCCAAGCTAATCAACATAGCTAGGGATAATTCCTACAGATTTTCACGAAAATCGACTTTATTTAAGTAGATATTTAGATATATTTGGTTTCTGACCTGAAATGACATTTTTTCAAAAATTTATTTTTGTTTTCAGAATCTCATGATATCAAACAGACTTTGGGGGTGAGAATCTTTAGTTAAAATGATATGTTTCACTTTAATTTAAAAATAACCAGAAAAACGTAAAATGCTCATTATCGCCACTAGGAGGATGGATTTTTTTTTCTATCGAATTTTCATTTTCAGTGTCAACTTAACAAGCCCTTAAAACTTGAATGCGATATCTATAATATTTCTAGAGTCATAATTTGTACAAATTATCCCTAAACGTAGCGTTTAAAAAATACTACCTAGATCGAAAATTCTTGAATATTTACTTTTTCGGAAAAAATAGTTTTTGTCATAATTTTCTTTCATCTCTACACCGATAATTGGCAATTTGATTAATGAAATTGATGGTGATAATCCAAACTAATTGTCTTATATGAACTATAGAGTCAAATTCAACATAAAGCATATATATTTACCGAGACTCCAAAACGGACAAATTTTCTTAAATTCTTGTTTTGCTGAAATACATGTTTCATCAGAACTATCCATCATTTTATGACACAAAGCTCTTTTGAGATGTTCATCTCTTGGAACATTTGGCACACATCGAATTGGACTTATTTCGTGTTTATTTATAATTTTCATATTTCTCGAATGACAGTCAAAGCAGTTTTTTCCGTGACATACTGCTTGATTAATTTGATGCCGTACGACTGTATTACCGCATAACCTGTGTATGAGGTGATTATTTGATAAGACTTTTTCTTCTACCGCTCTGCAAATTTGTCCAGTTGATGGATATCTAGGGTTTCTTGTCAGCATCGAATCAGCAACTGAATTTTCATGATAAAGAAAAATAATAGAAATAACTTATGTCTTTAAGTTTAGCGTCGTAAAAAAGGATTATCCGAATAAAAATAAATGAACGAAAAATCCCAAAATCAATCTGCCCATGAGGGGTGAAAAAAAGTGAACTGCATAATGTTTCACCAACCAATGAGCGTGTTTGATAACCTTAGACGGTCTAAGTTAGACCTATTGGTGAAATTCGCAGTAGTGTTGAATGCGAACCAATCATGAGCGTGGAACATCTTTGCTTTCGGAAATATAAAACATTTCAGATTATACCGACAAAAACTCAAAAAAATGGGTTATGGTCATTTTTATGAATTTTTTCTATTTAATTCGATTGATAAGAAGAATTTGATTTAAATACATAAAAGACCGATATTTTTTAAAATTGACGCTCATTGTTGGAAACTATTTTCTCTTTTTTGTACTCAAGATTATTAAAAGTTCGAAAAATACAATCATCAATCATTTACACTAAATCCCCTGTAAAATATACAGTCTCGTTTATGTTTTGATAAGGTTGAAAAATACTATATATTTCCAATTTTTAAACTTAAAACAAACTTCTGATTATTACGTTTAATCAATCTTTTCGAAGTGTCGTTTTGAGATTCGTCTGTAATGCAATTTGCTGCTCGGAAGAAATAGACGATAAAAGCAATCAAGATGTACATTCGGCTTAGATGGAGCTCGTATTTTTCAGCTTTTGATTTGCCTTCCAATATTCTTGCCAGAAATTTTTTATATATAAAACTGCAATATAGAATACTATTTTATATCTCTTGAACTCGATCAAAAACTGTATCAGAGTATATAATAAAATATGTTGCTCTTCGTAATTTTGCGTCAGTTTATATGTGAAGCCAATTACGTACGTTGCCATTTTATCAGATAGGAAAACTGACAGATGATAAGGACAAACTAAAGCTTAAATTTCGTTAAAGTTTTCCGACGTGGTTTAAGTTTGTGGTAATTGACGCATAATTTGCAATTTAAGTCACGGCAAAGTTATATCAAGGTTGGTTCATTGAACCAAAATGTTATTACGGCTTTAAATAAGTCTGTTTCAAATTTTCATATTTGCTGAGACTAATGAGGCTAGTCAGCCTAGACTTATGACAGGAACTTAAAAAATAAACCGGAATACACTCGTTAAATACCTTATTGCTGAGTTAATGATTCTGAATTTATAGATCATAAATTTTTTATGATTTTGATGATATTTTTTTGTAAATTGCATTTAGCTAATAAAAATTGCAAGGTTCTTTTTTAATAAGAATCGAATATTGTGTGAATTTTGAGGTCAGGAGGGATATTTTCACGTTTGATCATTTTAATCACAAGTTACAGACTGTTAAAAAGTGGTTACAAATACCCAGCAAGTACATCAATTAACATTCAGAACCCCCTTAAGTAAAAAAAACTTTCTTGAAATGGTACTTTTGATATGTTTAATGGTATTTCACTTGAAAATGTCGACGAAAAACATTTCCGGTCCGACAAAAACTAAAATTATCCAATCAAAACGAAAAAAATGTCAAATTTAATTGACGTAAGCTTTGACCAATGAGTATTAAGGGAGTGCCATAAGTCCAGCAGATTGGTACATTTTTTAAGAGCGATACCCCCTATTCACACTCTCGTTAATATCCCGGCCCTGATTAGGAAACGTAGTGTGTGTGTGGTTTCAAGAAGTAGGGCCGGGATATTAACAAAAGTGTGAATAAGAGATATATATGAAAGAAAAAAATGTGAAAATTTTCTATTTATTTTTTAACTACAATAAAAGTGTTCATTCGTGGAACGTTTATATTTTTAATTCTTAACATGAGCAATTATCTGTGAAAATATTAAAAACCACTTTTCAATGTACATCCATTTCCAACTTAACCTGACTATAGAATTTTTTTGAAGACGAATTAATAACTTCAGCCATTGTTAGGTGTACTGCGCTAACAAATCTCGTTTTTATTCCGCACAGTAAACAATTTCCTTGATATGAAAATTTTTTTTCCATGAAAAATTGTCAAAAATGGCCAAAAGTAGAAAAAATATTTTTTTTGAATAAAAATGACCTTCAATTGCGTTTTGATATCAAAATGTTCTTACTATCTGAGAAATGGCGCCTATTATACTCGCAATTGTATTGAAAAATTTTGCTTATAATTTAGTGCCAAATGGCACTTATCGAGTGTACAATCAAGTATTAAAATTTCATCGATAGTTTAGAAATGATAATCGCGCGACCAACTCATTAGTTGACATACGGAGATTTGATAGATACCAGAAAATAAAATAAGTGATTTTGTCTTATTTTAAATAAGAATTGAAACCCCCCAAAATAAAAAAAATTTGTCTTGATTTGCGGAAAATTTTCATAAGATTTCTAAAAAAGTCGATAAAAAATAAAAAACAAAAATTTTATGATTTTCAACAGCAGTCAGAATAATGTAGAGATCCATGAAAAATGGTAAAGTGATTTTTTTTTGGTTTTCACCAAAAATTTAAATGAACAAAATAGAAAAGTGGACGAAAAATACGGAAAATTTTCATGTTTTGAATTTTTTTGAAATTTCTACGATTTAAGAGATGTTAACTCGAATTCTATTCTTTCCTAAACTGGATAAAAATGATTTTATCAAGCTAAAACATATTTATATCGGTTCCGCTAACTATAAGAAGCATAAAAAATATACGACTTATTATTTTCGAAAGTTATGTTGAGTCCAGTCTTCCGCGTTTATGGCACCCCCTTAACGTATTCGCAAAGTTAGACGCAAATGAATATTTTGCCACAGGAATGTTCGAGTAAGCCGAATTGGCAATGCCAATTTCACATTGCGAATCCCAATTTATTGTTTGTCAGCACGGAAAAATTTGTAAAACAGTTCAAAGAGCACTCAAAAACCCACCACTTCTCTGTACATCATAATTGTTTTTGAAATTTGTATTTGGGCTATCGAAGAATTAAAAATTATATTCTTTAATGACAATTAAGGATAGATAAATTTAACTGTTCAAATTCCTCCTGCGAAATGATCGGCCCTTATCCTCCGTGAAACTTTGCGATATGCCAACAATCCCTTTCCAATTGTTAAGATATTTCCGCTCAAATAATTTTTAAGGTTTCGTTCAAATTATGATAAATCATAGCATATCAACAGAAAATGGCAGGATTTTTATTTCTTATTGATAAGTCAAACAGAAAATAGTCGATGCCATAAATTATACGGTTGTTGTGCACAGTGTTACAAGGGGCTTCAACAGTACCATTTCACAAAGATTAAAGTAAATCATCGTCAACGCAGATGCAAAATCAGTCCATTCAATTTATTGACAACAAAGCTTTAAACTTAAAACGAGTCATTGTAGTAATTGGTCATCAGAAGTACTCAGTTTATAAGTTAATAGTACTATCTCACCGAAATGTCAGTCACGAATCGAACATGACTAATCTGATGTCATGTTTTTATTATTTCTTCTTGAGTGATACCGGGAAAAATGTTGACATGATTGAATAGAATAATCTTTAAACAAAGTGCATCAACAAGCGTTATTAACCTTGGTGAAGAGTTTGCAAGCATCGACGCTCACTTACGTATCTGGGTCAAATTTCAGTATTCAGTATACTGTAAACATCCTATTGGTGGAACCCCATTATTAAAGAAGGTTTGGGATATCGCGATAGATTTTTCTTTTATTCGGTGAAAATGTGGTTTTTTAAAAAGGTTTTTTAGGTTCTTGAAGAAATCTTTTCGGATTGGCACAAAATCTTTTCGGAAATCTTTTCGGATTGGCACATATACAGTGCATAGTTGTCGCAAGCTTTTTTCAGACTTATGCAAATAATTTACATCATAACTAGGGTTACTCTATCCAAGCCTACAAAATTGATTGGCTTTGGCCAGGTCTTGTGTGGGTGACGATAATTGAGAGGTAATGTATTTTTCTTATTTTTTTTTCAAAAAAAATCGGCTTTAGATAAAAAAATATTTTATTGTCAAAATCTTAATCCATAATTTTGAAAATTTATGATTCGAAATAATAGGTACCAATTTCGATCAAAAATTTGTGTTTCCCTTTATCACTTTTTGGTGAGAATGCGTAGCCACTACTCCTTTTAACGTGTGATTTAAACGTTGTGGCTCCGCATTCTAACCAAAAAGTGATAAAGGGATATAACATTTAACTGGTTATGAAGACACTCAAGTCGAAATACTGCCAAAGAACCTTAACTTCAACCTTTTAATTTTTTTATTTTCAAAAAAGTTCAGAATTTTTAAGCTTTTTTTTTGACACATAAATCGCTTAATTTGATTATGAAATTTTTTACTAATTCTTTAAATCAGATAGCAATAACGCCTCATTTTTGCTGATTTTGTCAATTAAACATGGCGATCAAAACGCAATCACGGATCAAACACATTTTAATTAATTATTACAGAAATAAACAAATCGCGGAATTGATATTAAATACAGTTATATTTGAGATGTTTAAACAATAGTCATCAGTTTGTGAAAAAGGGGTTTTAAAATTATATATATAAAATTATTTTGATTTTCCATTATTTCCTTCATGCACCAAGACTTCGACAAAAACATCATGCATGTCATCATTTTTCGAATAACATCTCGGGCATAAACCATGCAAGCAAATCTCCATAGTACATAATTGACTTGTAAGATACTGACGATCAAAAACTTGTGAGCAAATGAAAAAAATCCTTGAGAATAGAGTAAAATCTGAAACGTCGTAAATGAAATCAATTTTATAAACAAAAAAAGTTCCACCAAGGCACCAGAGTCAATATATTGGCCTTACTTTGGATTATTTACAGAAAACTCAAGGTAGTTGAAACTCCAATCACTTCTGCATTAGAAATTTGAAAAATTAAATTTTTGACTCGAATATTGCAAATAATAGAGTTTAAATTTGAAGTTCGGAAAATCAAGGTAAATCATGTCACTTGATACGATACACTCGGTGCGCGGCGACGCGGGGTACAAGCTATCACTCATCGTCTTCTATCATTATGTGAGGGAAGCCAAATCTGGGCCAATAAGTGATGCGTATTTTCCAGGCTGCCAGCGGTGGGCCCCGAGTGGATTGATACTTGCCCACCGTAGTCTTCACATATTATATTTTTATTTGTATTGACGCACAAAAATTATATTTTTATTTTATAAATATCGTAGAATTACAACACTGAAAAACATGTAACACCCTACGATCAGTATCGGATTTTCATGAGGAAATCTTAGAATCAGTGATTTATGGGGTCGATAGCGAAATGTATGATAAGTGAAATTTAAAAATTTGAGATTATGAACATAAACAGGCGAGAACAAGAGTTCTAGAGCATAAAATTTCAATGTTTTTGCTGGATCAGATTATTGAGATCAAATTCTTCAAAATGATAAAAAAAAATTTTGCGCTACCCAATTATGTGAACTTACTTCAGCACATAATCTCAAATTTTAAGTCGCCTAAAATTGGAGCTGAATTTATCTACTTTCAATCAAAGAAACTCAAATAACAAAATTTAACTGATTAACATCAAACTAAAGCTATAAATTGGTATCCTGCCTGCACATAAAAACTGCATACATTGTTATAACAAACATGAGCCAAATGAGAACTCCAACTTTCTCAAAAATACTTATTGTTGGTTAAACATAAATTGTGCCTATCTTTGACATTTTTCGCGCTCACAATCATCCCTGCTGCTAATACAAACTAAGTCCGGGTCTAATCTAAGCCTTTGTCCGCAGTGGCGTATGACTTATACGGTATGACTCATACCGTATGAGGCAAGAATATTTGAAATTATTATCACAGAATATTTTTTTTTCAAATCAAAATTTTATAAATGTAATATGCCTCGTTCAGACTTTTGATAATCTAGGTCGATGTAATATTCTGGCTTGCCAAATTGAGCTAAATTCGGTCGTGCTGATTGGTCATCAACCTATATTATCAAAAGTGTGAACAACGGATATAGCTGCGTATAACAAATTTGGCATGAAGGTCGTTGAACTTTTAGTTTCGTCATTAAACGAGAACCAAATAGTGATGATTCATTTCAATAACTGATATTCAAATCAGTGATCGGCATAATTGGTTCGTTTCGTATCGTTTTTTTTCAGATCGTATCGTTTTTTGCGATACGATAAGTTCTCATTTTTATTTAACCCGCTCGAGATACGATACGATCAAGTTTTAATTTTTTAAATGCCGATCCCTGAATCAAATTGCATAAAGCTCCAACTGCAAAGTAAGTGTACAAAATTTGAAGCCTCACGAGTTATCAGTTAATCGAATTGACAATTAATCGCAATAAAATATAACCAACTTTTATAGACATTAACATCGTTTGAATCTTCACTAAACAATTGATTTCTAAACTTATCCATCTCAAATTTTCAGCAGATTCTACAAGAAAACACTTAATTTTAATCTTACATACCTTCAGTAACAAAGTCACAAATTGTGAAGCCCTGGGTTAAATTAATTATTGAATATTAATATCTTGATTGTGGCGAAACCATTAATACTTAATGTGTGTTTTCATCACGAGAAATTATGAAAGATTAGTTCGGTTGTTTTACAATATCAATCAATATCAATCAATGAGTCTGTAATATTGACTATGTATAAATTATATTTTTAATTTTCTGGTTTCTCACTGAATCATGACAAAAACTTATTTAGCAGAGATCTTTTGAATATAATCATACGCAGCTCCGAAACCTGGAGTTTGTCAATGATTACACTAGGGCAAAAACTCATATCATCTTTTGTGCAATAAATTAATTTTAATCATAATTTCAAATTGACATTTGTTACACAATGTCAATTAACTTGCCAATGTCGTTGTTTTACGTACGTTATCGCTGTTTTAATTGGTAATTTCATAAAAATTGCAATTCAATGTAAAGTTTCATAAATTTTTGAAATTAATCTGCAATTTCTAAGTTATGTTGGAATTAATGTCGGAATTTTGGAGACATAAATTTATAATTTCATATTTTATTGGAAAATTGCAACTAAACTAATTAAAGTCGTGACATTTTGCTTTAACGATGCAACAAATTTATTGTATATCCTGTTCCAACCCCTTTGAATCGAAAACATTTTTGTATTGTACAATACGTAGTTGTACAATACGTATTATACAATACCAAACCGTTTTTGATTCAAAGGGGTTGGAACAGGATATGTGTTCAAAAATCAATTCGAAATTATATGAAAATGCCCAAATAGACATTGCAAATAAATGTAAATTTTGACATAGTGTGTATAATTTCATAATTTTGCCTCCAAATTGCGAGCTTCGCCTGATCTTTCTAAAAATATTGTGAAATTTTAAACACAATGTCAAAATTCACATTGTTTCTCACAATGTCGATTCGGACATTTCTCTTTCATAATTTTGCAAGTTTTTTTGGACAATTAATTATTTTTTACTGACCAATCCATCATTTTGTGATGTCAAATAAATTATTCCTGATTATTTATTTAACAACACATCATTTTCAATTGGCAACTCAAAACAATATTTTTTTAATATGAAAAACTCATCATTGTATTCATGAAAGCATTGATGTAGCTTATAAAACAAAAACTCGTGTCATACAAGAATCTTGTAACGAAATGCAAAGGCTTTATTGACTCACTAACCAACAAAAAAGTAGCAAATCCCACTTACGGCACAAACGTCACGTTTTTAATGCTTTTGCTCAGAATTAAGCTTTCTAAAGCTTTTTTTGTGTTGAGTTGCATTTATTGAATGACTTAGTGGCAGTGAGAAAGAAAGAGCCTTGATGTTTACTACTATAATAATTAAAGTAGAATAACTTATATCAACTGATAGAAGAACTCATCCAGACTCTATTTGACCCTGTCTTGGTTTTAAAACGCCTTATATAAGGGTAGCAATCATTCTTTGACATTGCTCACCTAAAATGGACTTTACCAATTAAAAACTTTCTGTTAAGTTTACAGAGTATAGGATAGAAAATTGTAAACAGGAACGGAGCATTAATTTTTAATACTTGAGAAGGCTAATATATAAGTTTTTTATGTTTTATATATGTACAGTAACAGTGAATTATCTTGACTTTCAGGATCCAAAGATGATTGAGAGAAATCCATAAAAAAACAGCATACACCAGACGTGGAGAAGCCAAAGAAGCGAAAGATGAAAAAATCAAGACTGCAAGAAAAAAGCTTCTTAACCTTCTCACACCCAAAACCATTGAAATTCCACTCACACCCAAAACGCCATTCGGGGACGCCACTTTGCGCGGTTATTGCGGAGATAATAAAGGCGAAAGAATATTTATTATTCTTTATGAATCCAGATCAAGGATAGACCTAAATTGGAGGCTAATAATTCTTTTTTCAAATTTTAATTCTGTGTGCTCGATAAATGCAAAACAAAATAGAGATTGAGTTTCAGGTACTTCATCGGAAAACCATACATTTTTCAAAGTCACATATGAATTACAAAAGATTAAATATAACACTGACTTTTGAAATATGGCCTCTGATTTAAAATAACTCATCTCAATCGTCTGAAAAACTAGTTTTCGTATTCTTTTGCGCCAAAATGCAAGCACGAAAATCAGAAACAAATTGAATAAAAATAGTTTTCGACTTGAACTTTGAAGGCTTATTACGGTGAATTGGCAAAAAAATTATTTGATATTTATCGAGATCAAGGTCAGACATACATTTTAAACGTTTAATTTTATCAAAAATTTGATTATCTTTGATCGATATAAGCCATACAAAAAAGAACTTAGGTTTTTTTCCAAAAACGATTTTTTTAGAGTGATATGCAAATTATAAATAAATAACTCAAACCCTGGCTTTCTGAATATGTATTCTTATTGAAAATATCTCTATCCATCAGTCTTAAACATGATAATTTATTTTTTCTGTGCCAAAAAAAACATTACGAAAATTCGGTTATTAAAAACCTATTTTTGAGGATAAAAATAAATTTATTTGATCAAGATGTTCAGCCACTAAAAAGAGGACAAACTCGCGGCCTGCTGTAGGCTTGATTACTCGGCATGATATCCAGTTAATCAAGCTTCAGCTGTGCTTTTGTCGCTTCAAATTGAATTCTAACTAAAAGTCGAACTGATTTATTCCAAAAAATAGTTATTCGCGTAATTGAGTGATTTTAATTTTTTTGATTTTAGGGAAATACTTGAAAAATAATAAAACTCTCAATAAAGACCAGAGAAAAAAAATAGTACCAGGAGTAGCCTCAGGTAATTTCCTGAATATCAGTCTCCTCAGAATTTAGTTTTTTTTGTCTATTCACGCTAGAATTTTTTTACGAAAATCCTAAAAAAAAGTAGGAAAAATATCTTTTGAACTTAGTCGTATCAAATTTTAAAACATTACTTGAATAGAATTGCGAACTCTATGACCACTTTAATTGAAAGTCTGTGGATTATTATTTATCTCGTTTTGAGGATTTAAAAAATCTCGCGTCCCGAATGGCGTTGTGGTGTGAGGGGGTTAATCAGAATTTAATCATGAAAGATATTATTTTCCCTGTTATCTCTACCAATATTTAATCAAATTACTCTCAGAAGTCATTCTAAGTCGTTTATAATTTTGTGACTTATGACCTCTTGAGAGTTTACAAAAAAAAATCTATAGGAAATTTTTTTTAGTCATAATCCTTCATAAAAAAAATAATAAAAACTGTATTTAATTTATCAAATTATTTTTTGTATTTTTTATTAATTATAAATTATTTGAAAGTTGTACAGTAAAAAAAATACATTGTTTTTAAAACACACTAAACTGAAAAATAGAGACAGAAAAAAAAAATTTTAATTATTTTTATTTTTATATTATTCTTTTAAATCGTATATTTTGTTTAACAAAAAATAAATGATACAAATTCAAAATTTCAAGAAACAGAAAATTATGCGTTTTTAGTTTTATAGTAAGTAACTGCAATTGGAAAAACCATTTATCCAGAAAACCTATCATACCTCATAGTAGTACATATTTGAGAGAATAATAAACTGAAAATGTACTCTTATGCAAGGCGCATTAATTTCCTCATAAATTTTTCTGTTATATTAAATCTTTTTGATATTTGAACATGCTAGTTATTTCAGAAAATAAGTGTATTTTACATAGCTTCGCAAAACGTTTATTTGGCATTTTTTTTGAATAAAAGTGGCCTCTTTTCCAAATTTCAAATGTTAATATCTTCTCAAATTGTTGACCAAACCAAAATGAATTTTAACGTCGGAAAAGATTTTAAGTCAATCAGAAACCACCATTTTTTCGGAAACCACCACTTTTTCTTAATTTTCGACAAAATCTTGACAATATTTACGTTTTTATTTACGTTTTTTATAACTATCGTAGATTTACAATGCTGAAAGATCGATCACACCCTAGGCTTGAGCTGCGTATGAAAAATTCGAGTTGACCGTCTCTGATTTTTAGTTGCCCTTATAAACAAGAAACGATAGCCTGATGATTAATTTCACATCTTATCTGCAAACATCATTGAGCCTATACTGGCGTAGTGAAACTTGGGGCGGTAAAAAATTTAGCTTAACATTTTTAACTAAATATGTTCTAATTAAAGCCTTTAAAACATATAACTATCAGCGTTTGTATCAAAGGTTTATTTTAAAAAGTGTATTAATTTGATGTGTCGGTTATTCCAGCATCATTTAGTTAGACAGTTTTGTATAAAATTATTTAGTATGAGAAAAAATTATTTTTTTTCGAGAAGATTGTCTCAATACGCGAATAAAATAACGCATTCTTTCAGAATGAGAATCGGGCCTTAGGTGCGCACAATTAAGGGTTTTGTACTTAACGATTTAATTTTTCAAATGCTACAATTTGAATTTATTTAAGAAATTATTTAGCTAAAAAACATTTGTTGCCGTTCCTAGTAGGAACTTCCCACCTTAGTGTAGTACATATATTGTATGGCACATGTATAATTAGAACCCTAGTTCGCAACTTTTTAGCGCTACAGACGAATTTTCAACATGAAATATCAACGTTGTAAAATAACACTAGACTTTTCTAGGTTATTCAAGGTGATGAAAAGGTACTTTACGAAGTAAGCCTACGCATTATAAAGGAACCCCTGAGGCATCATATATTTCTTTAAAACCCAAAAATTTAGGGAACTACAATTTAGAATTATTTGGGATTTGCAATAATCAGTGTAAAAACCACTATGAAAATATTTTTGATAAGAATTTTTTTATTATTGAAAGCAGTAGATTGTAAGTATTGAGAAACCAAAGATTAACTATGAATACATGTTGATATCAAGTGTTTTAAATATAAAGTCATTTTTGACTTATGCAGTTAAAAAGTACTGGGATCAGATAAGAACCTAGAAATATGTTTAAAGGAATGTTTCTAGCGAAATATTCAGGCACAATTTACTTTGATCCATCGCAAATTAACAAATAGACAATTAATTGTATTTACTTAATACAGCGGGAGAACAGGATACGTGGAGACCATAAGTTATGGTCCATAACTCAGTTTCTCCTGTTTAAGAAAATAAATTTATGAATTAAGGAGGTCGTAGGGTCTCCAATTCTATATTTGATATTTTCAAACGCCTATAACTTTTTATTTACTCATGATAGAGACAATACAAATACATATCGTGGTTGCTCAGAACGTTGAGCGAATAGTGACTGGTAGTGACATTGTTATCTATCTTAACCATCCGGTTAACCGAGCTCAGCCAAACTGCAGTTTTCTGTTTATAGCTTGTATACCGTGGGAAGTCCAAATTTTTGAGAAAAAGACTGGTCGCGACAGACTTTGAAATATTGTCAGCTAACTCATGTTGGACCCAATTTGTTAAATAAAAATTTAAGTGCTAGAATAACCTCCCCATACTCGTTTTTATTGGAGAAAAAAGAAAAACGGTCTGGGTATACATGGGAAATAGTTGAAATTTGGATATATTGATATTCAAACGCTTGACTGAGTCATGTTGGGCTTGTTTTTAAAGCTGAAATTTACAAAAATATCAATAATCTAAAGCTTCAACATAGGTAAATAAATAAACGGTTATCTATTTTTAAGCAGTTACTGACAACTTTTGTACTGACCATTATTTTTTTGCTCTTTCTACTTTATATTATACTCAAAAAAATTCAGAATATGCGAATGAATTAACGAATTTTATAAAATTTAAAGCTATAAAGCATTATTTGTAAAAAAGATCCCTCTCAGATCATAACTGAGCAGTTTTAAATAAGTCTTAACAAATCTTATCAATTAAGGTGATTTGCCAAACAGATGTGATTCTTGTGCCGAATTGGGATTTACTAAAGAACCAGGCTGCGAATATGAAGTTACCGATGATGAAAGAATTATGAAAAATGCTAATACATGGCAATATAGGGTTCAGAATTATAAGGAGTGTATCAGCTTATGTGCAGCAGACGTCAATTGTGTATCTGTTGGGTTTTTTCGTCCTGAAGGAAATAGTCGTTATGAATCATGTAAATTAAAATCTAGTAATGCTATTCAAATTTGTACGGAAGCAATTTCAGAAAACAACACATCCGGGAGTAAATGTTCCGCAGACAACGAATGCAAAGAAGTCGCAGTGACTAGAACTACCACATCAACAACCACGAAAACAACTACAACCACTGCTACAACAACTACTTTAACTACCACAAGTAATTCATTATTTTCTTTACTGCTAAAGTTATCGATTATCTATCATTTTCAGACAGAACTTATTTTTAAATTTGAATATAACCAAAGAAATAAAAAACAAATCAAGTTCATCAGAATGTGAAAATAGGAATACTTTTCATGCAACTTTCTTAAACTCAAAAAAAATTAGAGCTTGATTTTCAAAATACTGTAATGGATCATCAGATTTTGTTGCTAAATTACTGGAGAATCAAATTTGAGTACCGAATTTGAATCTCGTCAAATTTTCGAAAGCCAACTGTAAATGTAGTAAATAGCATTAATTTTAAGCAGCGGATATGTCTTAATTAACTGTCAAAAATGATGATAAATTGTCAAACAGATGTGATATTTGGTCTGAGCAAGAATTCACAATTGACATTTGAGAAACAAAAATGATTCAAATAGAGTGTCCCCGGAAAAACGGGTCTATTTATTGATTGGATCGTCAAATAATTGATATTGACTGTCCCAGAAAAAACGGGTCGAAGTTTATTCCGAGGACGCGCAAATATCGATTTCTAACAAAACTATTCAAAATGGATCGAACAATTTTCAACTTTATTATTTGAGATATATCCCTTTATCACCTTTTGATAAATCTAATAGATGTGGGCTGAAAAGAAGAGAAAGCGGCCTCATGAGTGGCTAGAAGGGGTCTTAGGAGTGTTAGGATTGGCTCCCTCAACCTACATCTATAAGATTAATCAAATGATGATAAAGGGATATGAGAATGGCGAACCAAAAACTAATGATTCGGAATTTATAATTACTATATATTTACAGCTTAAATAATTTGAGGGAGTGCTTTAAGTCCGGGAAATTACAACATTGTTTTAGAGAACTATTTGAGAGCAGGGGTCAGCACTCAAGAAGATCAGAAAAATCGGATCCGATCCGATCACATTTTTTTCCAAATTATCCTCCAAACCGATCATGAACACATTTTTTTCTCGAATTTCATTCTTTCCCCTACCGTTTACATGCCGACTTCTTTTTCAGAGTAGTTATGAAGTAAAACCGGTGAAAGTTATTTTTTCAATAACTAGAAAACATTTTTGACGAAAATGCTCATAATTTTCAAAATGCTTTGAAATTTCACCGAATTCAAAAATTTTAAATTCGACTCAAAGTTTCCAAAAAAGATAAAATGGATTTTAATAGACTTGACAAATAGTATTATTCTGATATCAGGTTAGCTCGCAATAATAAACATGACAAAGTAAATTACTTAAATTATTTTCATACACTGTTACAGGCTGTAACGCTTCATGAAAACGGCTGTAACTTACAGCCGTTTTCATGAAGCGTCGCCAAACTTGAAGGAGAGAGCTCAAAATTAAATTTTGTTCTGTTTTTCGACCGTACAGTACGGTCCGTACTTAGTCAAAGGGGATTTATCCAATTTTGTTTAAAATGACATATTTGAAATATCTCTAGTTATTTTTTGTTAAATTCAATCGCGTTGACATATCGATGAGGCAGCGTAATGAATAAACCTTCAAGAATTAAGAATTTCATCAACCAAAAAAATGGTACTCCAGGGTTAGTTAGTGCATAACTACAGCAAACGCAAAACACATGAATATCTTGGAGCATATATTCGTAATGGTTTCACAGGGTGTTGCAGTTATGTTATATAATATTTTGGCTACAGACAATGGTAACGTAGCAGAATACACTGATAGTTGGAGGTTTCTTGTTCGATATCTCTTATCTATTCCCTTTTTTTTGAAAACTATGAAAAAGTGCTGTATGCCAAAAATCGGATTAAAAATACGATAGAAAAAACCTGTTCATAGTTAAATCATAAAAATTTTGTAAAGTTAACTTAAAACAATATTTTTTCGAAAAATATTTATCGATTGAAAAATGATAAAAAAATTAAATAATTTATGTTTGTTTGTCCAAAAAAAATGAAATGTTTTCATCACCATTCTCATGTAAAATAATATTCTTTCAAAATATGGATTATCTCGAGCATGAAAATAATTTATCAATCTCACTTCTTTATTTCGCCTACGCATTATTATGTCATCAGTTTCCCGGAAGTTTGGACTTCTAGAAATGCTATATCATTTTTGCGATCAAAAAGAACTTTTCGAACTCTGTTCCTTATTTCCTCTCACATCTCAAATGGTGTTGAGCGAAACATCAAATAAAAACTATCTCGCAGGGAAAAAATAATCACATTCTATGTCTAAAAACATCAATAACTCCGTTTAGGCTATAACTTATAGCCTATAACTTAAAGGTGCTATATATGAAACATGAGTAACTGATAAAATATGAAAAAATAATGATTAAATTTTATTTAAACTTGCTGGCCTTGTTAAACTTTGTGGTCAGATATGGTAATACACCTATGCTGCATGCATGAGCAGTTTCAAATGATACTAATGCGTGGAAATTATTTGCTGACGTTGATCCATTTTGCTTACTCCGTAGTGTCTCTTTGCGCCATCCGTGGCGCAATGGCTTTAATCGCAATTAGGACCCTTAATCATGTATGAATAAAATTTACAAAGTGGATCGATCAACTATTTATAATTGACGTTTTGTGCGTTTTTTCGAAATTTTTTACTGTATTACAGTACTTATTTTTTGCAAAAAAAATTTAAATCATCAAAAAAAGTCTTTTGAGCGGGACCAAAAAAAATTCAAAGATTTTTTTTCCTTACACCATAGCCCCAAGGTGAATCACGGTGACCGTATATTCAAGGAATAAAGGTGCCAAAATCGTATGTTTTTTTTACAAAAATTCTTAAATCAATTTTTGAAAAAAGTGAAGTGTTCTTAGAAGTTTTAAGACTTTTTTCTCCATTACACCAAAGCCCAAAACGATCACGTGGCCTTCAATTAGGAAATAAGTTTTTATTAGTTAACAAATAGTGATCAAATTACGCGGGAAATTTTTGGGCCAATAAACACCTAATTCAAGAGTTTTGAGCATAATAATTCCAAAAACGTCACGTGATCTTATTTTTTCGAGAAATAAGATTAATTTATGACATATTCCAAACCTTATTTTTGAATTATTTCGTCACGTGATTTTATTCGGACTTTGGTGTAATAAAAAAATGTCTTAAAAACGTTTGAAGTTGACCCTGGAATTTTTTGACGTAATTTGAGTATTTTTTCAAATTACTGTAATGATGCCTTTGTTTTCAAAATACTGAAATCACGGTGAAGACCCTTAAGAATCGTAGAATTTCTAGACTTTTTTTTGCATTTTAAGCCTCCGGTTTAATAGAGCATTTCTAGAAGTCAAAACTTCCGAAACTGATTACATAAAATGCGTAGGGCGTAAGAAAGAAGTCATCTAAGAATTTGTAAAAATTCTGTTCTCCGCTTATCAATCGGAATGGTAAATATTTGAAAATATCAAATTAACATCTCAATTTGTGTACTTTTGCACTCGAGTTTGTGAGACTCGCGCGAAATGAGAAGATTTTCAATTTTCTTATTCACATTTGAATCGACTTTTTATACAGTTTTTTTCACAAATTGTTTTGGATAAACTGTAGGAGAATTTTTCTCCTGAATAATATTATTTATTATTGAAAACAAATATGTTAATAATTAGGATATTCGGTTATATGCCTTGATTTAAAAAGTCTTGTGGAACAAAGTCCAGGCCTAGGCAGATTGTCGACCACACGGGATTAATTTGCTGAACGTTGACTCCATTTTGCTGTACATTTCGGGAAACGAATATCATACTCTTAACCAATTAACAACAACTTAAAATCGAGCAAAAAATTGTCTAGAACTCAGTGAACGTACAGGAAAGAAATTTTACTAAGCGTCGGGCAAAAGCTCATTGCCGATCTTTTTTCCCTTGTACATAGCGCAATTGTTGTTTAAGATTAATAGAGCGGTTTCAATTCTGAAGTAATATTGATCACGGCGGGCCACATAACATTTGACCACGCGATATGAATTACCATTGAAAAAACTGAACAAAAGAGAGGCCAGTACTAGAAAGAGAGAGTATGGAATTCAATGCTGGCAGCCGTTATCGATATAACAGCTGAATTTCCAAAATAATTTAAAAGCTGAAAATATTAAATATTACTTTTGATGAGGATCATTAAAAACAAACTAGAAATTAAAACCATTTTTTGTACCTGTGGTGGTGTCAGTCGTTTGTAGTTGTTGTAGTTTTTCTGTCGTAATTGTTGTGCTGTTTTTTGTTGATTTTGTGGTTGTAGTTTTTGGTGAACGTGTGTGTTGAATTTGTTGTTGTTGTTAATTTCTTGTGTTGTTAATTCTGTTTTCGGTTGTTGTTGTATTTGTTGTGTAGTTGATTTTTGTTTGTTGTGAGTTTTTGTGCGTGGTTGTTGAGTGTTTTTGTTAAAGTTGTTGTTTTATGGTTGTTTAGATGATTTTTGTTGTTATTTACTGTTTAGTGGTTAGTTTATTTGGTTGTTGTGGTTTGAATGTTGTTGTTTTGTAGAAGTGGTTGTTTTATTTGTTGTTGTAGTCGATTTTTGTGGTTGTTGTTGTAGTTGTTGCGGCTAATTTGCATTCGTATCTGCAGAACATCTACTCCGGATGTGGTTACTATGACTTATCTCCTTCTGAACAAGTTCTTAAGCATTACTGGATCTTATTTTGCACTTTTTTCTGTAAAAAACCAAAAGATCACAATACGTCTGGTCACATAAACTAGCACATGCTGCAAATTGGACGATAATTCCCACGTTTAGAATTTTCATATTTTCATCATAGGGTAACATCAAATCTGCAGCCAAGTTCTTTTGTGAATTCTCTTGCTCTGGAACAAATTATCGACATCTGTTGTTGAAATAAATCCCTGAATTTACGACCACTTTATTAGGACATATTTAAAACTGCTGATAGTTATCCTATTTACAACGTTAAAGTTTTTTTTATTGTTGTATTTATGGGGTTAACATCAATTAAAGAGAAGGTCAGCCGAAAATGATAGATTATTAAAACTTATGCATAAAAAAATAGAATTAACTTAATTGTTTGAGTTGTGTAAGAAGTTTTTAAAGTTGTTTTTTATTGTGTTGGATGTGGTGATGCAGTTACACAACTTGCTTGCATCGTTCATCCGCAGAACATGCTACCTCCGGATGTGCTGTTCTTCCGAAACTGCTTCTGTACAAATTTAATAGCATTACTAGATTTTAATCTACATTTGTCACCACCGAAAAAACCCAACAGGAACCATTAACGTCTGCTGCCATAAAAAGCTGATACATCTTTGAAATTCCTGTAACAGTTATATTGCCATGTTTTCAGAATTTTTCATAATTCGCTCATCATCGCGGTTACTTCATATTGCAAGCCTGGTTCTCTAGTAATCCAGTTTCAGTAACACGTTATGCACATCTGTTTGACAATTACCTAATTTGAGAGACTTTTATTTGAAAATATCAAAACCTGCTTGGTGCATGGTTCTGATCCAGCCTAGGGAAATCCCCAGCCCCCGTTGTTTACAACTGGTCGGATCGTTTAATTTTTATTCAGAGTTTAACTGTTAGTATTAATTTAACTGTTAAAGTTTGATTGAAAACAGTTAGTTAACTTTTGGTTATGCATAAACGCAGTGAAGTCTTTAATTCAAATTATGTATCTCGGGAGTTTAACTTTTTTGAAATAACATTTTGAATGAACTGGAAACCAATAGAAAAAGTACATTGTGAATCCTAGTTTTTTCTGAGATAACATGGCTGATTATCAGCCCTTAATGACGATTTGAAAGTCTTCAAAATGTATAATGAAAA
>SCLH01000064.1:31328-49295 GCA_004367855.1 Oikopleura vanhoeffeni | reverse complement strand
GTTGGCAAAGTTTTAATGTTGGCGCTTGAAACTATGATTTGAAGATCCAATATTGCGTGTTTGCGACATTTCAAAAATTGGGAATTAAATATGAGTCATTTATATGATACTACTTTTCTATCAAAAGTTTTAATTTGACGTTTTGGCCTAACACCATTGCAATTAGAGAAAAAAAGTTTGACCAGAATTCAAAAGTTGATTCTAGCGTGTTAAACGCGAGTGTATGAATCATCAGTATGATTAGGATGTCGCCGGGATGGAGTCTGAAAATCAACTCGAAAACCTGACATTCGTTTTTCTGAAACTTCCGGAGATAAAGGAAGCAAGACCGAAAAAGATCAAAAATTGTCGAAATATTCCAAGTTGACTCTAAAGTGACCTTTTAGTGACCGCTAAAACTATCTTCTGAATTTGGCTCCGACATAATTTTTTTGAACTTTGGGCTTTCAAACCAAAATTTTACAAAACCTCCAAAAATTGTCGAAAATTTCCAATTTGACTCTAAGTGACCTTTAGTGACCGGCTAAAACTATCTTCTGATTGGCTCGAAAATTTGTATTGAAACTTTGGGGCTTTAAACCAAATTTTCTCAAACCTTAAAAAATTGATCGAAATATTCCAAAGTTGACTCTAAGTGACCTTAATGACCTCTAAAAACTATTCTTCTGATTGGCTTGACAAATTTTAATGAAACTTGGATTTATACTTCAAATTTTGCACGACCACTCAAAAAAAAATCATCGAACCAATCTCCAACTATTAGTGGACTCTAAGTGACCTTTAATAACCTCTAAGTATCTTCTGAAATTGACTCGACAAATTTTATGAAGACTTGGGCTTAAGACTCAAATTTTCTCACAAACTCAAAAAATGGTCGAAATATTTTAACTTGACCCAAAGTGACCTTTAAGAAACCCCGTCGACTATCCTATGATGTGCCAAAATTATTAAACGCTCACCTTTATTGTAAGAAATTTGGACATCAAGTCTTTAAATTTCTCTTCGAAATCAAAAAATGCCTAAAATGTTCTAGCATTTTACCAAAAATAAACCTCTTTCTCTACTTAATTAATTTTAATCAAATTTAGCTGAGATGTGAGGGAAACATGCGATTACACTGCCCAAGAAAATCTAAAATTTAGCAGAAATCGCTGTTGTCCAAGCTTACATCATTAATTAAGGTTCCCAACAGAGTTTTAAGGTTTTCCACTTGCGTTAACTACGGGAAAACGGCTGAAGACATAGACTGGATATTTTTACCACTGATACAAACAATTTTCCTCTGTTGATTTTTTAATTTTGAGGTGCCAAAATATTTTAACCTACGCAAAAAATGATTGAAAAACGAAAATTTATATTTTCGACAAATTCGTTTGAGCTAACTAAAACAGACAAAAATTATTATGAGTTACAGACAATATTCCAACCACTTATGATCCTAAATTGGTACCCAAATTGAGCGCCAAGGAAAATAGAAAGAACTGTTTCGTTTTTCTCGAAAATACAAACGTTTTGCAGATAAACTTTCAGATTTGAAAAGTCTTGGAAATCGAAAAAATCGCAAATTTATAATACTGTGAATTCCTGTCTTAGCGGACCAACTTTCAAAATCCCGTTTTGTTTCGCTGAGAGGTCCCCGTTTGTCGCGCTTCGACCCTATTTTGCTCCTAAATCTACCTAGAGGGCGCTAAAGAGCTTTAAACTTAAGACCTCGAATTCTCTATAGGCAATTGATATAAACATCATAAATAATAAATACTGCCAAATAAGTTAAATTAGAAGTTTTTGTTAATATTTTTCGTTACTTTTTAATTACAATATCGCGGGATATTAATATCCCTTCTAAGCGGACAAAAACAAATTAGGCTTGTTTTGTCCACTTGGTCTATTGCTCTACATGCACCCTAGAGACGCTAGGATTGAAAACTGAACGTCAAATTCGCTATAGTCCCTGGTTAACATCATTAAGATTATTAATACTACCAAATAAGTTAAATTTAAAAAGTTTTTTTTATATTATTGAAATTTTAATTACAAATTCCTCTAAGCAGCACGGAAAAACGTACGCTCGGTTTGTCCGCTTAGACCTATTCGGCGCTTAAATAACCCTAGAGGGTCCCTATGACGCAGGGGTCCAACCAGAAAGTCGGCAATCCTAGGACAGGACAAGTACAAAACAGTTTGATAATTTCCTCCCTTAGGACAGACAGATACTGTTCCAGGACTGAATTAGAAACAGCGACAAAATTTTTGGAATTTGCCTTGCCTCAGCACAGACAGAAATTCTCAAATCTTTTGCCGACTCCTGGGTCAACCTTGTGTTCTATAAAAAGAGAACTTTTAGCCAGAAAGTTAAATTAGAAGTTTCCTTCGTATTTTTTGTTATCTTAGAACTATAATTTAAAAAATCTCTCTTAAAGCAAACGGACAAAATAGGGTCGAAATTTGTTAAATAACCAAAATCGGTTTACAAAAAAACTCACGATTCTTAAATATTATAGTTGAGTTTAATAACTCATTATGTTAAGGAAAATTTTCTTTCTAATAAATAACTAAATTATTCTACTTTATAAGTGTTTGGAATATAATTCATGAAATTGCAAGTGTGGACTGTGAACCCAAGACCTTCGGATAAAGAATAACATTGTCTGGACGGCACTACAAGACTGCGCACACTGCCGTTTCAAAAACTATTAATCGTGAAACTTTATTAATACCTAAATAGAAGCTTGAATTTTTTTAAAAAATCGCTTTTTTTGTCCCGAGATTTTCGTGGTTTTCAGAAAACTGCGCTCCCAGGTTTTTGGCCTGTTTTGTCCACTTAGAGGTGTGTCTGCTTAGACCGAATTCACAGTATTTTCTTTTTTCGTCTCTATTCTGCCAATTCAGCGATTTGAAAATTTTAAAATTAGTTTTATCGCAGCTTAATTGGAGTTCTGAGAATGTTGACACCGTGCGCTATCGAGCGCTGCCGGATATTTTAAAAATGGACATTAATCCGTTGGCAAGCCAGCCAAATCAAACATGTGAAAAAAGTTAATAATAATTAATAATATTAATAATTAATTAATAATAATTAATAATAATTAAATAATAATTAATAATAATTATTAATAATAAATTAATAATAATTAATAATAATTAATATAAATTAATAATAATAATAATAAATTTAATAATAATTAATTAAAATAATAATAATTAATAATAATTAATAATAATTAATAATAATTTAATAATAATTAATAATAATAATAATAATTAATAATAATTAATAATAATTATAATAATTAATAATAATACATCAATAATTAATTAATAATCTACATATTAATTAATAATAATTAATAATAATTAATAATAATTAATAAGAATTTAATAATAATTATAATAATTAATAATAATAATAATTAATTAATATAATTATAATAATTTAATAATAAATTAATTAATAATTAATAATAATTATATAATTAATTAATAATTAAAATAATTAATACTAATTAATAATTAATGAAAATTAATTAATAATAATTAATAATAATTAATAATATAATAATATTGAATAATAATTAATAATATTAATAAATTAATTATAATAATTAATGAATAATTAATAATAATTATAATAATTAATAATATTAATCAATAATTAATAATAATTAATAATAATTATAATAATAAAATAAATTAATAATAATAATAATAATTAAAATACATTAATTAATAATTAATAATAATAATTAATAATTAATAATAGATTAATAAATTGTTAGACAATTCTGTAAAATTTTCACCTGTCCGTAATAAGCAGAACCACAGTCACAATATTCAGGAATAATTTGTTAGTATACAAAATTAAATTTTATAAAAAATTCAAAATCTCCCAACCTTTAACAATTTCGATCATTGTTTTTGCGTTCCCATGTGAATTCCTCAGCCTGAAATTTAACCCTCAACTCGAAATTGTCGAATTTTTGAAGAATATGTGTTCAAAAAATATTTTTTTTAGGATGTTGAGAGTGTCAAAAAATGGATGCCAATTAGGAAAAAATCACTTTTTTGCTTTTTAGGTCAACTTTAGACAAATTGAAAAAAAATATTTTTTTCGAAATTCTTCTTCCAAAAATCATTCGGAAAAGAACTTAAATTAATTTTCACTGACGCCTTAGAACTTAACATCTCTAAAAAAGTCCCGGGCGGACACCCTAAGTATATTGCAAGTCTGAGCTCGATTTCGCAGAAGGTTCAAATTTATTGTTGCGATGCAAAGCAGCAATTTCGAAAACTCTGTAACAGAGCTCTTCTTCACTTAATTCTTTCACATCTCAGAATGGCTGTTAAGCCGAAACGTCAAATAAACTATCCAAGAGAAAAAATAACAATTCTATGTCTAAAAAAACAATCAATATCCGTAAAGGTATACTGAAACTGAGAACCAATAAAATATGAGAAATAATGATTAATCTTAATTTAAACTTGCTGGCCCTTTAGAAGTTTGTCCTCAGATAGGAACATATTCATTATGGTTATACACCCTATGTCTGGCCCAGTTCAAATGATACTTCAACTCCCGGAGTGTCTAACTGGACTTTCGTTTCTCCCAATATGCCTTTAATTGCAATTTCAGGCCCCTTAATCATGGTATAATGAACAATTACCAAAGTGAAAGATCGACTATTGTAAAACAAATGACGTTTGTGCGTTTTTTTTTTCGAAAATTTCTACTGTATTACAAGACCAATTATTGCCAAAAAATTTTTAATCATTGACAAAAAAGCTCGTTGACGATTCAAAAACAAATTCAAAGACTTTTTTCACATCACGACCAAAGTCCAAAAACGATCACGTGACCTTCAAATTAGGAAAAAGGTTTCGGTTCAAGTCACAAGAAGGATCAAATTACGCCGAAATGTTTTTTAAGGCCAATAACACCTAATTTAAGGGTTTGAACACAAATATATTTTCCAAAAAGGTCGCGTGATATTATATCTCAAAGAAATAAGAATTAATATATTGACATATTCCAGACCTTATTCTTTGAATTATGTTGTTTAGGGTGTATTATCGGACTTTGTGTAATAAAAAAAGTCTTAAAACTCTTTGAATATTTGACCTTGGAATTTTTTTTGACGTTAATTTGAGTACTTTTCAAATTACTGTTACTATGCATTGTTTTCAAAAGTTTACATGCAATCAAGTGACATGACTCCTTCAAAGAATCGTTATGAATTTCTTGAGATTGTTTATTGCTTACAGTTATGGCCTCCGGTTTAAGTTAAAGCATTTCTAGAGTCAAAACTTCCGAAATACTGATTACAAGGAATGCGGCGTAGGCGTAAGAAAGAAGAGAGTAATCTTTCTTATCACGAGATAAAATATTCCACAAAAATTTAAGAGTCAGTTTAACTAAGTCATTTTTCGCCAGCTTATTAATACCCAAATCGTGATGGTAAAAATATTTGAAATTGTCAATTAACCCTAAAATTATGTTACTTTTAGCACTCGTTTTGAGGATCGGGGGAAAATTGAGAAGTTTTCAATTTTCTTATTCACATTGATGACTTTTTCACATTTTTTCAACCAAAATTGTTTGATAGAACGTAGAGAAATTTTCTGAATATATTATTATTATTGTAAACAGAATGATGTTAATAATGAATATTCGGTTATATGCTTGATTTTAAAACGTTCTTGAAACAAAAGTCCAGAAGACCACTACAGTCCAGAGATGTCGGCCACTACGGGAGTTAATTTCTGAACGTTGAGCTCATTTTGCTTGCTAACATATTCGGAAACGATTCATATACTTTAACAATTAACAACAACTTTTAAAAATCGAGCAAAATTGTCTAAACTCAGAGTACGTACAGGAAAGAAAATTTTTACTAAGCGGTGGGCAAAAAGCTTCATTGCCGAGTCTTTTCATTTCCTTTGATAATAAGGCAATTTTTGTTTAGATTAATAGACGGTTTATCTGCTGAGAGTTATATTGATCACGGCGGCCACATAACATTTGACACGCGATTAATACCATTGAAAAAACTTGAAAACAAAGAGAGCTAAGTAAAGAGAGAATGTCAATGCTGCAGCCGTTATCGAATATAACAGCTGAATTCCAAAATAATTTAAAAAGCTGAAAACAATAAATCATTAACTTTTGAATGAGATTCATTAAAAAAACTAGAAATTATAAAACCATTTTTTGTACCGTGTGGTTGTTCCGTTCGTTGTGGTGTTCGTTGTAGTTTTTTCTGTCGTAATTGTTGTGCTGTTTGTGGTTGTTGACTTTGTGTTGTAGTTTTTGGTGAAGTTGTTGTTGAATTTGTTCGTTGTGTTAATTTCGTTTGCCGGGTTGTTTTAATTCTATGTTTCGGTTGTTGTTGTATTTGTTGTATGTAGTTGTAGTTGATTTTGTTGTTGTGGTTTTCTTGTGGTTGTGATGTTTTTTGTTAAAGTTGTTGTTTTATTGTTGTTGAGATGCATTTTGTGTGGTTTGTATTTTCTGTTGTAGTGTAGTTTTATTGTTGTTGTGGTTGATGTTGTCTGTTTTGTAGAAGTGGATTGTTTTATTTGTTGTTGTAGTTATTTTGTGGTTGTTGTTGTAGTTGTTGCGGCTAATTTGCATTCGTTATCCGCAGAACATCTACTACCGGATGTGCTGTTTTCCGAAACTGCTTCTGGTACAATTCTGAATACATTCTAGATTTTACATCTACATTTGTCACCACCGAAAAAACCCAAACAGATTACACAATTAACGTCTTGCGGCACATTAAGCTATACATTCTTGAAATTCTTAACAGTATATTGCCATGTTTCCAGAAATTTCATTAATCTCGCTTCATCATTCGGTTACTTCATATTTGCAAGCCCTGGGTTCTCTAGTGAATCCCAGTTTCAGTACAAGATCACATCCTGTTGACAAATGACCTTAATTGAGAAACTTTATTTGAAAATTCAAACACGGCTTGGGCTGGTCTGATCCGCCTAAGGAAATCCCCCAGCCCCCGTTTTTACCAACCTGGTCAAGCGTTAATTCTTTATTTCAGAGTTAACTGTTTAGGTATTAAGTGTTTTACAATGTTTTTAAAATGGTTTTGATGAACGACAGGTAAGATTAATCTTCTTGGTGGCTATGCTATTACACGCAAGAGTGAAGCTTTAATTTGCAAAATTAGGATGATCTACAGAAGTTAAACTATTTTTGAATAACAATTTTTAAATGAATCTGGAAACAATAAAAAAGTAATTGGTGAATCCTAGGTTTTTTCGCTGATGAATAACAGTGCGCCTGATTGTATCAGCCTTTTAATCTGACGATTGAAAGTCTTGCAAAATTTCATAAATCGTATAATAATATTGTGTCCCTAGAATCAGAACGGACAGGAATAGGAAAATTTCACTTATGCGTGGGCGGCTTCAAATTGCCTTTCCTTTTCTCTCTTGTCAAAGTGGATTATGCTAGGTTTAACATTGTCTATAGGAACAAGAAACAACAGTGGTTAACCTGGATGATCCCTTCTGAATATGGCCAAAAGAGGGGCAAAAAGCAAGTAAAAGGGGAAAAATGCTGATTATAAGCTAGTGGGCAAATGCCTGGTACACAGGCTAGACTTGAAACGGACTTTTACGCTCCACTCGGTTGGCGCGACTGATCCTGGATAACAAGCTATTTAACTCATTGAACTGCAATTGCTGTTTGTAACGAGAGCCAAAGTCTGAGCCATCAGAGAACGCGTATTATTCCACGCTCAAACTGGTGCACCATGGTGGCCCGAGTAATTGTATACATATTCGAGAATGTTTCTTTGTTTCGTTTTGTTCCACTTTTTCAAATAAAAAATATTCCTATTAAATAATTTTTTGAAAAAAATTTAAGAGACTCAAAGCGGTCGTACTGTTTTTAGGTTATTTTGCGATCTACAAATATCAGCAACTGCTAGGAACAAGAAACAAACTGTAAAATCAAGAGGCATTATCTAGAAACCACTGTGTATGACAAAAACTGCAAAACCCTGTAGAATAATTACGAAATAAAGTGCCCAAAGATATTTATGGGTTATGCGTTTGATGTACAGTTTATGCGCTTACTTAGTGAAGCCCTTGCAGATATGTTTTTTAGAATTTACAAAAAAAAACTAAACTTAGCCAGGCTAGCCATGTGGGCCGCATTTTCAGCCCGCTCATCCTAGATCACAAAAGTCGTTTAAAGGATGTAATAGAATTTATCATTAAATTGAAGATTAAGGTTTTCGAGTACCAGAAGGGGGAAACGATTTGAGGTTGCACGACTCGTCAGCTCGAGGTATTTTTCTAAATAGATAATTTTAAGAAGAATATCAGAAAAAAACGGAAGGCGCGTCGTAAGGCAGTGCCGTTTTACTACTCGGTAAATACCGAGACACTGATAAGACGAAAAAATAGAACCGGGAAAAAAAACAAACTATTTTTTCTGACTAGATCGACACCACACGACCGGGAGAAAATTTTATTAAATTACTATTTGACTTTCGGCCAAACAGCCATTTGCAATTGAGAGAACAATAAAGTTGACCGAATTCAAAAGTTTGATGTTAAGATGTGTTAAGCGACTATGATCATACTGTTATGAGTTGAGGCTCATTTTGCCAGATGTCAAATTTCATTTTTGCGATCAAAAAGCACTTTTCGAACTCTGTTCCCTTATTTCTCTCACATCTCAAATGGCTGTTGAGCCGAAACGTCAAATAAAAACTATCTCGAGGGAAAAAATTACAATTCTATGTCTAAAACCACATCAATACCCGTTTAGGCTATACTTATAGCCTTATTATAGCCTATAACTTATAGGGCTATAATAGTATATGAAACATGAGAGTAACTGATAAAATAGTGAAAAAATAATGATAAATTTTATTTAACTTGCTGGCCTTGTTAACTTTGTGGTCAGATATGGTTATACACCTACTGCATGGCAACCCAGTTTCAAATGATACTAATGCGTGGAAATGATTTGCTGACGTTGAGTCCATTTTGCTACTCCCGTAGTGTCTTTTGCGCCATCCGTGGCGCAATGGCTTTAATCGCAATTTTAGGACCCTTAATCATGTATGAATGAAAATTTACAAAGTGATCGATCGACTATTTGAATAATTGACGTTTGTGCGTTTTTTCGAAAATTTTTTACTGTATTACAGTACTTATTTTTTGCAAAAAAAATTTAAATCATCAAAAAAAGTCTTTGAGCGGGACCAAAAAAAAGTTCAAAGATTTTTTTCCCTTTACCCATAGCCCCAAGGTGATCACGGTGACGTATATTCAAGGAATAAGGCTGGCCAAAATAGTACTTGTTTTTTTTCAAAAATTACCTAAATTAATTTTTTGAAAAAAGTGAAGTGGTTCTTAGAAGTTTTAAGACTTTTTTCTCACATTACACCAAAGCCCAAAACGATCACGTGGCTTCAAATTAGGAAATAACGTTTTTATTTAAGTAACAAATAGTGAATCAAATTTACGCCGGGAAATTTTTTGGGCCAATAAACACCTAATTCAAGAGTTTTGAGCATAATTATTTCCAAAAACGTCACGTGATCTTATTTTTCGAGAAATAAGATAATTTATGACATATTCCAAACCTTATTTTGAATTATTTCGTCAGTGATTTTATTGGACTTTGGTGTAATGAAGAAAAATGTCTTAAAAACGTTTGAAGTTGACCCTGGAATTTTTTGACGTAATTTGAGTATTTTTTCAAATTACTGTATATGCCTTTTGTTTTCAAAAGTTACTGAAATCAACGTGAAGGACTACCTTCAAGAATCGTTATGAATTCTCTGAGATTTTTTTTATTACATATGGCCTCCGGTTTAAAGTAGAGCATTTCTAGAAGTCAAAACTTCCGAAATACTGATTACATAGGAATGCGTAGGCGCTAAGAAAGAATTAGAGTAATCTTTCTTATCCGGAATAATATCAATAAAAGAAAATAAAGATTGTTTGAACATAGTCCATTTATTCATCTATGAAAAATTTAAATTCAAAATTAACATCTCTAATTTTGTTACTTTTGCACTCGTTTGTGAGACTCGCGCGAAATAGAAAGAGTTTTCAATTTTCTTATTCACATTTGATCGACTTTTTATACAGTTTTTACAAATTGTTTTGAGTAGAACATGTAGAGAATTCTTTCTGAATAATATTATTATTTTGAAAACAAATATGTTAATAATTAGATATTCGGTTATATGCCTTGATTTAAAAAGTCTTTGGAACAAGCCCAGAAGACTACGGTAGAGATTGTCGACCACTACGGGGATTAATTTGCTGAACGTTGACTCCATTTTGCTGTAACATTTCGGGAAACGAATATATACTCTTAAACCAATTAACAACAAACTTAAAATCGAGCAGAAAAATTGTCTAGAATCAGGTGAACGTACAGGAAAGAAATTTACTAAGCGTCGGGCAAAAGCTCATTGCCGATCTTTCTTTCCCTTGATCAATAGGCAATTGTTGTTTAAGATTAATACAGCGGTTCTCAATTCTGAAGTAATATTGATCACGGCGGCCACATTAACATTTGACCACGCGATTGAATTACCCATTGAAAAAACTGAAAACAAGAAGAGAGGCAGTACTAGAAAGAGGAGTAATGGAATGTCAATGCTGGCAGCCGTTATCGATATAACAGCTGAATTTCCAAAAATAATTTTAAAAGCTGAAATAAGAAATATTAACTTTTGATGAGGATCAATTAAAAACAAACTAGAAATTATAAACATTTTTGTACCTGTGTATTGTGTCCAGTCGTTTGTAGTTGTTGTAGTTTTTTCTGTCTAATTGTTGTGCTGTTGTTGTTGTTGACTTTTGTGGCTTGTAAGTTTTTGGTGAACGTGTTGTTGAATTTGTTGTTGTTGTTAATTTCTTGGTTGTTAATTCTGTTTTCGGTTGTTTGTTGTATTGTTGTTGTAGTTGATTTTTGTTGTTGTAGTTTTTTGGTTCGTGGTTGTTGATGTTTTTGTTAAGTTGTTGTTTTATGGTTGTTGGTAGATTGATTTGTTGTTTGTATTTATTCTGTGTTAGTGGTAGTTTTATTGGTTGTTGTGGTTTGAATGTTGTTGTTTTGTAGAAGTGGTTGTTTTATTTGTTGGTAGTAGTCGATTTTTGTGGTTGTTGTTGTAGTTGTTGCGGCTAATTTGCATTCGTTATCTGCAGAACATCTACTCCGGATGTGGTACTATGACCTTATCTCCTTCTGAACAAGTTCTTACAGCACTTACTGGATCTTATTTTGCAACTTTTTTGTTAAAAATCCAAAAGATCACAATTGACGTCTGGTCACATAAACTAGCACATTGCTGCAAATTCTGGACGATATTCCCACGTTCTAGAATTTTCATATTTTCATCATGGGTAACATCAAATCTGCAGCCAAGTTCTTTGTGCAATTTCTTGCTCGGAACAAATTATCGAACATCTGTTTTGAAATAAATACCTGAATTTACGACACTTTATTAGGACATATTTAAAACTGCTTGATAGTTATCCTATTTACAACGTTAAAAGTTTTTTTATTGTTATATTTATGGGGTTAACATCAAATTAAAGAGAAGGTCAGCCGAAAATGATAGATATTAAAACTTAGCATAAACAAATAAATTGATAATTCTTGAGTATTGTGAAGAGTTGTGTTAAAGTTGTTTTTTAATTGTTGTGATGTTGGGAGCAGTTACTCACAACTTGCTTGCATCGTTATCCGCAGAACATCTACTACCGGATGTGGCTGTTTTCCGAACTGCTTCTGTACAGAATTTGAATAGCATTACTAGATTAATCTACATTTGTCAACCACCGAAAAAACCCAACAGACACATTAAACGTCTGCTGCCAAAAAAGCTGATACATTCTTTGAAATTCCTTAACAGTATATTGCCATGTTTTCAGAATTTTTTCATAATTCGCTCAATATGCGCGGTTAATTCTATATTGCAAGCCTGGTTCTCTAGTAAATCCAGTTTCATACACACGTATGCACATCTGTTTGACAATTACCTAAATTTGAGAACTTTTATTTGAAAATTATTCAAAACCTGCTTGGTGCATGGTCTGTCCAGCCTAGGGAAATCCCCCAGCCCCCGTTCTTTCCAACCTGGTCGGCATCGTAATTTTATTCAGAGTTTAACTGTTAGTATTAGTTTAACTGTTAAAGTTTGATTGAAAACAGTAGTTAACTTTTGGTCATGCATAAACGCAGTGAAGTTCTTTAATTCCAAATTATCGTGATCTCGGAGAGTTTAAACTTTTTTGTGAATAACATTTTGAATGAACTGGAAACAATAAAAAAGTACATTCGTGAATCCTAGTTTTTTTCTGAGCATAACAGTGGCTGATTATCAGCCCTTAATGACATTTGAAGTCTTCAAAATGTTAAATGAAAAATTGTCTAGAACTCAGGCGGACGAGGATAGGAAATTTCACTCCATGCGTGGGCGGCCATTGCCTTTCTTTTCTCTCTCGTCAAGTGGATTAATGCTAGGCTTAACATTGTCGATAGGAACAAGACAACAGTGGTTACCTGGATGATGCCCCCTTTGACGATATGGCCCAAAAAGAGGGGCGAAAAGCAGTAAAGGGGCAAAAGCTGATGTATAAGCTAGTTTGCAAATGCTCGGTTAACAGGCTAGACTTGAAACGACTTTTACCTCCCACTCGGTGCGCGATTGATCCTGGATACAAGCTATTACTGGATTGACTTAATCATGTTTTAACGAGAGCCAATCTGAGCCATCAGAGACGCTGTATTATTCACGCTCAAACTGGTGCACCAATGGTGGCCCCGAGGATTCTATTACAATTCTGAGAATGGTTCTTTGTTTCGTTTTGTTCCACTTTTTCAAATAAAAATTTCTATTAAAATAATTTTTTTGAAAAAAATTAAGAGACTCAAAGCCGTCGTACTGTTTTTAGGTTATTTGCGATCTTACAAATATCAGCAACTGCTAGGAAACAATTAAGAAAGCAGAACCTGATTGAAAAATCAAGAGGGGGCATTATCTAGAGTACCACTGTGTATGACCAAACTGCCCAAAACCCTGTAGAATAATTACGAATAAATGCCCCAAAGATATTTATGGGGTTATGCGTTTGATGTACAGTTTATGCGCTACTTAGTGAATCCCTTGCAAGATATGTTTTTTTGAGGAATTACAAAAAAAAAAAATTAAAACTAAGCCACTCATGGGGCCACTTTTCAGCCCGCACATTCCGGGAGATTTCACAAAAGCGGTCGTTTAAAGGATGGAATATGAATAACCATTTAAATTGAAATTAAGATTTTTCAAGTACAAGAAGGGGGAAACGATTTTGCGGTTGCACGACTCGTGCGCACGAGTATTTTTCTAAAAGAATAATTTTAAGAGAATTCCAGAAAAACGGAAGGCGCTCTAAGGCAGTGCCAGTTTATACTCGGTAAATACCGAGGCACTGATAAGACGAAAAAAATAGCACCGGGAAAAAAAACAAACTATTTTCTGACCTAGATCGACACCCACACCGAGCCGCGTGAGAAAATTTTATTAATTTCTATTTGACTTTCCGGCCAAAACAGCCATATTGCAATTGAGGAGAACAATAAGTTGACGAATTTCAAAAGTTAATGATTAAGTGTGTTAAGCGACTTATGAATCATACTGTATTGATGAGCTTTCAATTTTGCCAGAATGTCAAATTTTTTTTGCGATCAAAAGTGCAACTTTTCGAACTCTGTTCCCTTATTTCTCTCACATCTCCAAATGGCTGTTGAGCCGGGAAACGTCAAATCTAAAAACTTATCCCAGGGAAAAATTAATACAATTCTATTGGTCTTAAAACCAATCAATATCCGTTATAGGCATAACTTCATAGCCTATAACTTTAAAGGGCTATAATGAAACATGTTAGTAACTGATGAAATATGAAAAATTATGATTAATTTTAATTTAAACTTGCTGTGCCTTGTTAACTTTGTGGTCAGAGATATGGTTATTACACCCTATGCGTGCCCAGTTCAAATGATTACTTAAATGCGTTGGAAAATGATTTGCTGACCGTGACTCCATTTTGCTTACCTCCGTAGGTCTTTTGCGCCATCCGTGGCGCAATGGCCTTTAATCGCAATTTAGACCCTTAATCATGTTATGAATACAAAATTACAAAGTGATCGATCACTATTTAAATAATTGACGTTTGTGGCGTTTTTTTCGAAAATTTTTACTGTATTACAGTACTTATTTTTTGCAAAAAAAAATTTAAATCATCAAAAAAGTCTTTGAGCGGGACCAAAAAAAAATTCAAAGATTTTTTTCCATTACACCTAGCCCCAAGGTGATCACGTGGACCGTATATTCAAGGAATAAGGTTGTGCCAAATAGTCTTGTTTTTTTTTTCAAAAATTACTTAAGGTATGGTGGTTCCTAAATTGACATATTCGATAATTCTCGTAAAATATTAGCCGAACAGGGCCTTGAGGATATAATTTAGATTACCAGTTTGTAGAACTAGCCTTCAACTTGCGAAAACAAAATTTGCCAAAACTTTTTTGTATGACCACCTCCTTCACACATAAGCGGCACAGAGAGCCACCTAAGCCAAAACGGAAATTTCTACTCCTCTGAGGTTGATATTTTGAAAATAACCTAAATTTAACATAATCCTGTATAATTAGTATACAAAACTTTTGCTGGTAAGGCTTTTGTCGTAAGTGCTATATTTATTTCGCGAATACGTAAAAAAACCGGTCCAAAATACCGGTTTTTGGATTTTTTAATCGGAAAATCTATCTCCTCCTAGGTTACATTTCAAAATTTACTCAAATTTTTGCAAACAAACAGAAACTTTCACTGGGGGTTTTTGTCAAATTTCGACCCAAAACAAAAATATGAATATTTCAAGGTCACGTGAAAAAATTTCCGAAAAAAAATGTGCTTCGATTTTTTCGAAAGTAGGTCAAAAGAAAAAGCTGAGGAAACACTGAGAGAAAGTTGGCTTTACGTCACCCGAATTTTGAAGTTTTAGTGGTCAAATTGACACAAACGTTATTTTTGAACAAATTTGAGAAAAATACTTAGAAAAAATCGAAAAAACGCAAAATTTTCGAAAAATTTTTGTCATTTGGGTTGTTTTGTGCTTTTGAAAACATCAACGACTGATTTGGTGCATTTTTATGACATAATAACTGTAGAAAATGTAGAACCACCATACCCTTAAATCAATTTTTGAAAAAGTAGTGGTCTTTAGAAGTTTTTAAGAGCTTTTTCTCATTACACCAAAGCTCAAAAACGATCACGTGGCCTTCAATGGAAATAAGGTTTTTATTAAGTTAACAAATAGTGATCAAATCACGCCGGGAAATTTTTGGCCAACAAAACACCTAATTCAAGAGTTATGAGCCTATAAATTCTAATTATTTTCCAAAAAACGTCACGTGATCTTATTTTTCGAGGAAATAAGGGATTAATTTATGACATATTTGCCAAACCTTATTTTTTGAAATTATTATCGTCACGTTGATTTTATTCGGGACTTTGGTGTAATTAAGAAAAATGTTTCTTAAGAAAACGTTTGAGTTGACCTGGGCAATTTTTTGACGTAATTTAAGTACTTTTCAAATATACTTGAATATGGCCTTTCTTTCCAATTCTCACTCAAATCACGGGAAGACCCCTTAAAAGAATACGTCGACGAATTTCTAAGACTTTTTTGCATTTTTGAAAATTGCCTCCGCGCCTTAAATTAAGATAAATTTGACATTCTGCAAAATTGAGCCTCATCATACAGTATGATTCATAAGTCGCTTAACACACTTAACATTAACTTTTGAATTCGGTCAACTTATTGTTCTCTCAATTGCAAATGGCTGTTTGGCCGAAAGTCAAATAGAAATTTCATAAAATTTTCTCCCGGTCGGTGTGGTGTCGATCTAGTCAGAAAAATAGTTTGTTTTTTTTCCCGGTCTATTTTTTCGTCTTATCAGTGTCTCGGTATTTACCGAGTAGTAAACCGGCACTGCCTTAGACGCACCTTCCGTTTTTCTGAATTCTCTTAAAATTATCTTTTAGAAAAATACCTCGTGCTGCACGAGTCGTGCAACCNAAAAAAAAAGGAAGAGGAATGGCCCCTTTTCAAAATTTGAAGATTGAGAAGTCCCTTCAAAAAAATTTTAAAAAAAAAATAAATTGAAAAAAAAAAATTTTTGGTCCCCTAGAACTCAAAACGGACAGGAATACGGAAAATTTCACTTCAAAATGCGTGGGCCGGGCTTCCAAAATTGCCTTTCCTTTTTCTCTCTCGTCAAAAGTGGATTATGCTAGGTTTAACATTGGTCTATAGGAACAAGAAAAAAAACAACAGTGGGTTAACCGCGGGATGATGCCCCCTTCTGAGATATGGGCAAAAAGAGGGGCAAAAAGCAAGTAAAAAGGGGCAAAAATGCTATTTAAATAAGCCCAGTGGGGCAATGCCTGGTATACAGGCCCTAACCTTTGAAACGGACTTTTACGCTCAATTCGTTTGGCGCGACTGAAACCTGGATAACAAGCTCTTAACTCATTCGCCATTACGCTCACTTCAATGCTGTTTGTAACGAGAGCCAAAGTCTGAGCCATCCAAGAAAGAACGCGTAATTATTCCACGCTCAAACCTGGTGCACATGGTGGGCCGAGTGAATTGTAATAACATATTCGAGAATGGTTTTTCTTTGTTTCGTTTTGGGTTCCACTTTTCAGACTAAAAAATATTCCTATTAAATAATTTTTTGAAAAAATTTAAGAAGACTCCAAGAAGGGGCATATCTTAGATAACCAACTGTGGGTATGACAAACTGGCAAAACCTGTAGAAAATAATACGAAATAAATGCCCAAAAATTTATGGGTTAGCGTTTGATGTACAGTTTTTATGCGTTACTTAAGCGAATAGCCCCTTGCAGATATGTTTCTTGGGATTTACAAAAAAAATAAAGCTTAGGCCACTCATGGGGCCCATTTTCAGCCCGCACATCCTAGATTCACAAAAGGTCGTTTAAAGGATGTAAATATGAATTGTACATTTAATTTGAAATTTAAGGTTTTTTCGAGAACTCCAGAAGGCGGGAACGATTTGAGGTTGCACGACCGTTTCAGCCCGTAGGTATTTTTTCTAAAAGATACATTTTAAGAGAATCTCAGAAAAAAACGGAAAGCGCGTCGTAAGGCAGTGCCGGTTTTACTACTTGTAAATACCGAGACACTGATAAGAGAAAAAAATAGACGCGCGGTGAAAAAAAACAAACTATTATTCTACAGGGTTTTGCAGTTTTGTCATACACAGTGGTTATCTAGATAATGCCCCCTCTTGATTTTTTTAATCAGTTTCTGCTTTCTAATTGTTTCCTAGCAGTTGCTGATATTTGTAGATCGTAAAATAACCTAAAAACAGTTCGACCGCTTGAGTCTCTTAATTTTTTTCAAAAAATTATTTAATAGAATATTCTTTATTTGAAAAGTGGAACAAAACGAAACAAAGAACTATTCTCGAATATGTATACAATTCACTCGGGCCAACCATGGTGCACCAGTTTGAGCGTGGAATAATACGCGTCTCTTATGGCTCAGATTTGGCTCTTGTTACAAAAAGATTGAAGTCAATGAGTAATAGCTTGTATTCAGGATCATCGCGCACCGAGTGGAGCGTAAAAGTCCGTTCAAGTCTAGCCTGTTACCAGCATTTGCCCACTAGCTTATAATCAGCTTTTGCCCCTTTACTGGCTTTTGCCCCTCTTTTTGGCCATATCTCAGAAGGGGGCATCATCCAGGTTACCACTGTTGTCTTGTTCCTATAGACAATGTTAACCTAGCATAATCCACTTTGACAAGAGAGAAAAGAAAGGCAATGAGCCGCCCACGTATAGTTAAATTTCCTATCCTGTCCGTCTGAGTTCTAGACAATTTTTTCAATCATAAATTTTGAAGACT
>SCLH01000063.1:325520-339518 GCA_004367855.1 Oikopleura vanhoeffeni | reverse complement strand
CCCCTTTGAACATTGAATTAATTCTATTTTTTTTAACAGACTATATGTATGAAGTGTTTTGGAGGAATTTCACGGTTTAATTAAAAATGGTTTTTTCAAAAAAATCAGTGACTTTTTCTAAGCATTAATTTTATTACCTATTATAGGACGAAGGACCAGGAGCGAACAACGGAATACTAGTTCATTGATCTACCAATTTCCAATGCGAGTTCACAACTTTGAATTTAGTATTTATGTTCTATTTGTTTATAATTTAAATCAGATTGCAACTCCTTGCGATTTGAAAGGATTTCAGAAACTCAAGATGCAGTTCGTTATTTGTCGTTAGAGGTTTGTAACCTTTTGTAAAATTTGTTTTGTCATTTTTTGACCAATGAGATTTGTGCAGTAATTCGTTGCGATTTAACGGTAGTCCCCCACAGGGTCTGGCGAGCCGTATACGAGCTAGAAGCTGATTTTTCGCCAGTTTAAAATAAGCGTTTTTCGGTACATTATTTTATTGCGGGTTCGGCGGTAGGCCTACGTATATTGACCGAAGTTTTTTTATGCTCTTAGACAGATTACCTTGCGGTCTTTGATGGGTCCTTTTAGTTATATGATGAATTGATTGATTTGATTGACGGTTTATTTGAGGTCAAATATCCTTTAGCCTTTGTTAATCTATAGATGTGGGTTGAGGAGCTCCTCCTCCTAGACCCTTCTAGCATCATTAGGCCGCTTTTCTTCTTTGTAGCCAATCTATTGAATTAATAAAGGTCTGAGGGTATGTGTGTCGCCGACCATTAAGCAATTAAGAGTAAGGACACGTTAATTTCATGGCAGTTCAGCTTTCATACGGCTTCGCCGAACGGTTTGGTCGATACCTGTTAAATCTCGAAATTGACCGGAAATCGATTTTAATATTTTTTTGAAGAACAAAATCTTTTTTCAAGTGTCAGACATTTCTCTACGATAGCTTACCCTGTTAGCAGAGCCAAATGTGGCTTGATACCCTTACTATTCAAAACGCAAAACGGGATCGTGATTTCTTTCAAGTTATGAAGGATTTTTGAATTCCGTTCCGACAAATAATTGAATTTTTTTTGATGTTTGGTTCCAGAATTACCGGTGCGTGATTTATAAGGATTTTTCGCTTGTTATATTCTGACAATTTTTCAGATAGGTTAAGTAAGGTATACTTACACCCTGTACGACATAAATAAGTTATTAGCAGTTTTTTAGGAAGGTTTGTGCATGCACGAGTTTAAATTAAATTTATTGATCTGGGGCAGATATTTTTTTTCGGTGGGAATTTCTAAATTTCAACTCAAAGTATTCCAATAGAAAATTAAATTATTATTAGAAGTGAATTTAAGCAATCAAAAGCTGTCAAACATTGTACGTGTCTACATTCATTGAGAAGTATAAAAATGTCTTTTTGTTTTTAGAGAAATATAAGATTTTTATTCGATCTATGATTTGTCTATCAAAAATTTTGACTTATTTATAAATTACGTTGATCTTATCAATTAAGTCACGGCCAAAACGATACGTGGCCAGATACTTGTGCGTATCGTTTCGCTGGAAAGGTCACTAGTGCAGACAACTGTTGACCGTGTATACGTGATATGGATATACTTGCTTTTCTCACTTTTTTTTTTAGGATACAATGTAATTCTAATATTTAAAATTTGGAATGCACAACTAAGAAGTGAGAGTGTTTATTGTTATGCATTCCGAAATTTTATATTTGTTGTTTACATTTGTGTCTAGAAATATACTGGAAAGCCGGTTACCATTCCGTGTTCCGGTTCGTGTTAACAATTATTGTTGGACTGAATAGCTTATGGCTCGTGCAATTTTGTCCCTTATTTATTATAATTTTTTTTCCGGTATTTAACTAGTCAAATCTTTGATGAAATGTATTTGTTAATAAATGTCTTATTTTTTCGTATTCAAGCAGATTTTTACACTTTTTTCTTTATTTTCAGAGTAATATGGTACGCAAATTCACTTTGGTACAATTTTTGTGGCTTAATTCATTTATAACTATTTTATTTTTCCTGGTCTTGAGTTTGGAAATACTTTAGAAGAATTTCACTTCCGAACTTTCTGCTCTGGGGATCCATAATTCATTTCCACTGTTATCCAACTGCGCAAACACTTTCCTACACTGGCTAATCTCACTTTGTAATATGTCTAGTTCCGAAGGTTATGTGGGTGACAAAGCAAACAACTCGTCTAATAACACCGTAGTGAGTTTACACATTGCTAAATATTTATTTTTTGGGAGCCGAATCAAAATTCTTTTATGTGTTTGAGAAAGATTTACGATCCCGATATATTTGTTCTTTTTTTGATGATTATGTGGTATGCTTGAGCCCTTGCTGGCTCTGTGCTCAAGGGTTTAAGAATCGATACCATTTTGACTCTTTGAAATTCCTTATATTCGTGAAAGAGTGTCAGCTTGAATTTTGAAATTTTGAATAAAGACTTTTTACCCACAATTATATTAAATCTTAGGGACGAAGGTCATTTTTTTTAAGTTTTTTGGAATTTACTTTGTAGCGTCGCGCATTCGTATATCATTGTTTATTTAGTAGACGGCGGCTCGGCAAAGCAGTTGACTTTGTGGCTTGACTTGACTTGATTGGCTTGGCCAAGCAAGTCGTAGCCAAGAGACCTTGGCTTGACTTGGCTTTTATCAAGGTTTGCCGAGCTGGTAGCGGATTCCATTGCTTCACTTTCATCACTGATTTACTCCTCTTACTGTTTTTGGTAGGGCCATTTAACCATTTAGAGGTGATAAAGGGGGTCGGATCATTTTGACAATACGGATATGGCTCTTGATGAAACCTTAGAGGGGATGGCGCTATGAATTAAATTTAAAGCCTTAGAGCATTAAACGGATTCAAATTGAAGAGAGGGATAATTAGTGATACCGACAATCTTCAATTTTTTCGACATTTTTGCATTTTTGTAGTTTTTTTTTAAAATGAATCAAACGTAACGTTTGGCTTACATTTGAAAGACGGCAACTTCATAATTCGTTTCTTTCGTAAGCAAACTTTCTATCAGTGTTTCGATGCTTTTTTGAGCTTATTTTGAAATCGAAAAGCTATTTTTTTTCCCGGGATTTTTTCAGTGACCTTGACGAGTTTGAATAGCTATTTATCCTTTATCACTTTTCTTATATAGAGTGGGTTTGAAGAATAAGCGGCCTCGAGGCTAGCGGTCTGGAGTGTCTGGATTGGCTCCCTAACCTACATCTTTAGATTATCCAAAGTGACTGGGTATAGGTTATGTTTAAATTAAGTTTATTTCAATACGCCTGGGGGATAGATTTTGCGTTTGGGAATATCATTCTTTTCGATTCTGTACTATTGTGTGATTTGTAAACTAATTGTGATGTGATGTTTTGCTGGATTGAGAGATAATCTCACTAGCATTTTTCGCGTTTTGTATTGAGCTTCTTAGTTTCTCGTTATATTTTCTGAACGAGCTCATTAAGCGTCGCACAACCCCTGTGGTTATCTGTTTTCTCATTACAACAGTCACAGTAATGTTTCATATTAGCCGAAACTTTTACCCAGCGGATTTTCGATTTATTCTTTTTTTTTTGTTAGAAAATTTTAGGTTCGAATTATTAACTTTTTTGAATTCGAAATTAGAATTTTTTGAAAAAAAATTCCGAATATAAAATTTTTTGACGAGCTTGTTTTTGTTTTGAGGGGCGGCATATAAATGACTATTTTTTATTTAAATGTATATTATTTCGATCTTTTAATTATCATCAGTACGGTAATAATGGTAAAAGGAAAACAATATGACAGTCGAAACAAACCGTTCTAGAGAATTAGTTATTAACAAGTTTTTCAACAATGGGCGCTTTTTTTGGATTATATTAATATAATATTGTTTGCAAAACTGTCTATAGACTTTTCCCTGAACGTGTTTTTTTCGAAACTGGCTGATTTTTTTTTGTTTACACATTTTCCGTATGGATGTGATGTAATTCCGAATTTACTATACCAATTAATAAATAGTCTTATTATTTATTTCTGCCCACTTGTTTGTCAAAATGTATTGTGATGGATCAAGGAATACAACTGTGGCGTAACCTGCCCGAAAATCTGCAAATGTCGATTAACAAAGTTTATGGAGGATTGTGTAAGCAGCAAAGGTGCTCGCTTTACAATTGAAAAGACGTTCATGAAAAAGAATCGAACTTTCAAAATCCAGTAAGCTTCAGATTTAGCAATTTACTCGAAGATAGGTCGTGATACCAGTGACATAAAATTTGGATTTAGAAGAAACTTTTCTGTTACTTTAGCGTTCAATGACTTTTTCTTATAATCGCATCCTCAATTGTACCATGAAACTATTAAAAAATTCAATTGTTTGCACGGCAAATTATTAGAGTAGGGAGCCCAAAATAAATATTAAATTTGAAATTTTCTTTTTAATATACTATCTTCATGTATAGGGGTTTAATAATTGAATATTTAACCATCGAATATATTCGTTGAGTTTAGACGCCCTTAACCTTGCGCCTCGAGTTTGCGCCGGAGATTACCCATAAGTAAGATTTTTGATAGTTTTGATTATTTTGTCGGCGTGGAAACTTATGCTCAACAATCGGACTCATGAATTTCAATTCTAGAGTTGAGCTCTAATTTTTGTGTTTGGTGATTTTGGTTCAATTAGTTCACACGTCAAAGGATCTTGACAATTTTGATAAATCTGCTCTTATTCCTTTCTGATTAGAACATTCATGACATATGTAAGTATCAATCGTGTTGAAATGTGTGATTTAGATGCGAGCGGATTTGAAAAAGTAGGCTTCTGACCCATATGAAGAACCTCTCATCTTTAAGTTCTTGTTCAATTTGAAATTTTTTGACATTTTTCTGGATCTTACTGACCCAATTTTCATCGTTTTGTTTCACATGCGTGTGGTATTACCGCCAAAACAAGGAATTTCCATGGGTTAAATTTCCATTTAGAATGTTTTATCATTTATGATGGAGCAGAAATCTACCATTCGAAAAAAGTGGAAAAATTTGGATACGTTAGATTTTGTTGATTGGACGTTTTTTGTTGCGGATTAAAAAGATTCGATTCATACTTCTTTAAAGGCGCTGAAAGCTTCATGATCAGTAAATTACTAAACACGTTGAACAATTTTCCTTTCTATTTGATATTGATTTTATGGACGAAAATATCCCCATTTAACATATCATTAGGACTTGAGTAAGCATAGACTTAGCATCTCCATGTCTAGACAAAAAAATTTCGTTCCTCTGTGGAGAATGTTAGATGTAATGAGTTAATTTACGCACGAAAACTAAAACGCTTCTTGATATGTGGAAACCAAATACAGAATCTTGTTTCCGCCGAACATTTGAATCAATATACTTGAATGTGGCCGTGATTCGTACGAAAATACTAGAAGATTAACGTCTTTGATATCCCGACAGAAAATTGCATTCATGTTACGTTTACATCCTAAGTGCGACAACGGTTAGGGAGCGTTTTTGATTTAATTAACTTGCTCCTGTTTCGTTAATATATTTGGAGACAGTTCGTTATCAAATTTTATTCCTAATTAGGCTAATTTGAATAAAAGACTTAGCCTGTACCGTTTTTGTTTGACTTGTTCGATTCTTTCTTGGTGCACATTTGAGATCGAACAGGGTACAAGAAACTTCGCACGAACAAGGCATGCTGTTAGTAACTTCATACTGCGATATTACGGTCCAGGTTAAATCAATTTGCCGGTGATGCCCATCCAAGTTCAAGAATAGAAATTACTGTTTGACGCAGATTCAACCTATGCACTTTAATTTGCATAATGATGAAGAAAAGCTTGAGGCTATCAGTATCATTCTTATCTCTCTTAACACGTTTACAAGCTGGTTTCATTATTTGAACCCCTTTAATCTTGTTGTTTGTAACATGGCTTTCTTATATCCCCAAACGGTCGCATTTTGTTTTGAAATATAGTTATAATATTTCTCTGCCGTGTTTTATATCGACTGCATATTTTTTTTTCCTGTTTACTATTTTATCGTCTTGATGAATGCATAATTCAAATTTAATTAAATTCTAAATAGTTTAGTGTTATATTTTTCGTTAATTTTTCTGATTGTGGTCAAATCCAACGAAAAACACTCTTCAAATGACTTTCAGGTTTTTGGTGGATACTCATATTTTGTATTTGCTAAATAATAAAATGCCGCTGTTTACTTTATTCCTTCCTAATTTTGTTTTTCGCTTTGTTTTACTCATAATCTATTTTAGCCACGATCTTTGGGAGAATCTATCGAGCATCTCCTTTTTTCAGATTAATTTTCTATCTCCAACTTGCCTGAACCCGACCCATATCACGTTAAGTTCATTATTAACTCATGTAATGTTTTTTTTGATGTGCTTAAATTTCGGTTTTTTTCGGGTTTTTTTTTTTCAATTTAAAATTTTCGTTTTGACGTAGAATCGTAGTTGAACGAATAATTAATTTTACTCGTGGTGAACCGTTTGTTCGTGTTGATAAATAAATTAATAATATCTTTTAATTTAGAACTTCGATGCAAAGCGCGTTTTATGGTGTTTTTCGAAAGAACATTTATAAGTAAATATCGTCTGTATCATTTTACCGATAGCTAAATAATTTTCGACACAAGTTGTTCACTTTTGGCTTATTGTATCATCTGTTTTTTTAGTCCCTATAATTTGTAACTTTATAATCGCCTTTTTAACAAAGGTATCAAATTATGAATATTATTTCTTTATTATATAATTTAGAAACCAGAATAAAACTGGTCGCGACCGAATTTAATTTATTTTTTATGATTTTTTACTTCTTCTACATTCCAAATTTCAATCATTTTAAATTTCCCAAAGATATCGTATAGTAACCCGCTGAATTTTAGGCACATCGTAGATAAGCTCTTTTTTGAGATAAAGGAAATACTAATGAATCATGCGTGGTCGAAACGGATTTCAGTTTTGGCGAGTTTGACTTTAATTTTTTTTATTTTGACTAACGGGGTTCAACCCATCCGATTTCTCCCACCGTCGGTTATGCAACATACCGATCCAGTAGTATAAAAGGAAGAAACAACGAAGAAATTTAAAATAATGATAAGGTGACATTCTCCATATTTTCACTGATATTCCCCAGAAATAGTTTTATCAAATTTCTATTGAAAGAAATTGACAATTTTCAAAATCCTTATTTTGCCAACTACCCACCATTTCATATCTCATATCTTTTTCAAATGCATATTTTTAAATTTGGTCGCTGCGACTTTTAATGCCTTTTAAGTTTATTGTTTTTTCCGTTTCAGATTTTGAAAATATTGAAAAAATTGATGGAAATTCTTAATAAACAATAATTTGGAAATTATGTAGTTACAAGTTGATGGATTATGAAGAATTTCTTATCGATTATTGGAAGATATTTAATTTTTTGGGAGTGATATACTTGAAAGAAATGTTAAATTCATTTTCTATCATAATGGCTGTTGCTAAAGTGTTTATATTACTTATAAATGTTTTTTTTTACGACCTTCGATTAAATTAGCCGGTCCTATCGCTATCCTTTCTTATTAATCAATAATCCTGTCCCATATACAACAATTCCCACTCGTCGGTTAAGCAGCATTGTGATTACACATTTCTGCATAGCCCCAAAGTCTAAATGTTAAATTGATTTCTTGTGTTTTAATTCTTATAATTGCTTTGAAGGTCTCACTACGCATTTTCTTCTTTTTGTTGTTTTTTTACAACCAAAATTTAAAATGTTGGCCTGAAATTTTTTATCACAATTTTCACCACTAGATGCAATCTCAAGACAGAAATTTTATATAGAAAAGTCTTATAGAATTCTACCTACCTAAACAGCAATTTAACATAGGTAAAACCGCAAAAATTAAAATACACTTCATTTCAAATTTTTGAAATAGCGTTTTTTATTTAAATTCTTTTGATTTATAAAGTTTAATTTAAGAAAACAAAACTGTTTTGTGAAAAGTAACCAACCGAATTGTTGTCTCAGTAAAGTAAGGTAATCACCTGCGCATAACTGCCAAAACTTTGTGCTAGCTTTTATTAACACTTAAATGTGTTTTTACAATATATAGTCATTTATTTCAATGACTGGTAACCATAACAATTTTCACTTTAAAATTCTAGCTTGGATTTCAGAATATTTTTTAGTTATCGCATGAAAGTGGTCACAACTTATTCGCAGAAATAAATACCACGGTACTGTCACGAGCAATTAGTCGAGCGACTTATTCGCGCCAAATATCCGACTAGAAATGTCGGGCAACGTGGTGTAGTCGGTAAACACGCTAGAAGCATGACGATAGAGCCACAGCTTCGAGCCCCGGCTTGTCTTTCCACCATTTTTAGGAATTATGATACCTTACAGTACACTGTCCGAAGTCAGCATAATCTTAAATCCGTTTTTGCTCAGAATTAGTCGGAAAATGTACAGATTGAAGAAAATTAAAACTTAGAAACTTCCATATCTATTGGGGTACTTGCTGAGGGCTTTTATGCCACTTTTTCAGCCAACCTTTTTTATCTAATTCGGCTTTTGAAAACAACTCATACTATTAAGTTTTAAGATAGCTGAAACTGAGCACAAATATCTAGTTAATAAAATAAAAAAGGTGGTTCGAATCAGACCATTATTTTAACTTTTTCTGAGATTACTTAAAGTTTTAGTTATCAGTTTTTGTTGAAAAAATTGGAGAATATGATCTGATTAGGACATTTTTTCAGTTTATTTTTTTCTAAATATTTGTGCTCAGTTTGAGTTATCTAAGAACTCAATCGGATAAGTCGTTTTCAAAAAAAGAATTTAATTAAAATGTTGGCTGAAAAAAGGGCTGAAAAGCTCCAGCAAGTACCCTAATAGATATATAGTCGAGCCAAATTTTGGTGGTCAAATTGCTTTTATTTTTGTCTCTAGAGCCTTAAAACTTTGACCAACCGTTTTATTTCTTGAATAGTGTTTTTTTAAATAGAATTTTTGGTACCAAAATATTCAACAATGAGCTGCACATCCTTCGAGATTTTCATCGGTCAAAATTTAAACAAGATAAAAGTGTCTTTTAAAAAGTTAATTTTGGCTCAGTTTTTCACAAGAAGTTCGAAAATATGCTTATCAGTTATAATATTTATCAGGATTTCACATTTATTAGACCCTAAAAATGAGAAGAAAAAAGAATCAAATTTTTTTGATAAAAATTATTTTGTTTATAATAAATTTGTGCAAAATTGTGCGTAAAGCGTTTTAACTGATATTTTGCATCGAAATTTTCACGACCTCGAACAGTCTATATCACGAGAACTCTATCGAATTAACGTTTGCTTATTAGAAGTTACGAATCAGGAATGTGGATTTCTGCAAAATATGTTTTCCCTCACAAGTAACTCTTTTCATTTCAATACAAATTTCGGATTTCAAAATTTGGGATGCTTTTTTTCAAGTAAAGATTTCTATGGTCGAATTTATGAATTATTTAACGTTGAATCATGGAAAATAATGATTTTTGCATATGCTGATCAAATAGTGCTCAGTGTAGTTTTATTAATACTGTATTAAACAGGTTTCTTAGTTTTTACTGAATTTTAGTAAATGCATTTATAAATTAATGTCCCCAATAAGTATTCTCAGCAGGGAAGGGCATCCGAGCAGATTTTCAAGATCGGTTCGGTTCGGAAATTTCGGGCCTCAAAATTTTACAAGATCGGATCGGATCGGTTCGGACCCGAGTTTGAAAAAATGTGATCGGATCGGTTCGGTTCGGAAGCCCGATTTGAAAAGTCAAGATCGGATCGGATCGGTTCGGTGCTCGGACGTGATCGGTTCGGACCTGCTCGGATTTTAACTATATTGGAATATATACTGAAAATTGAGTTGATTAATTCTGCGTTGACTTAAAGTCAAGTGAGAACATTTTTGCCATTACAGTGCTAAAGAGATATAAAAATTTAAGAATTTTGGAAACTTATATCTTCTAGAGACTGAGTTAATTTTTAACTATTTTTATTATTTAATTATATCAATAAAATGAGAAATTTTGTGAAGTGCAAAAAATGCCCAAAACTGCTTTCAAGGTGGGTATGAGCACAAAAAAAAAATTTCAATTTATTTTCCACTGCAAAAATATAGCGCCTCGAATATATATGCTGGGACGGTATAACAAACAATGTATCTAAAATTACCACAGGTAGCGCTAGAACCGTTTTTTTTTGTTTTTATGTAAAACCGGAAGTATTTTTGGGATTTGACACCAGCAAAAAATGCGCCATAAGCGTTTTTTGGGAACAGTAGTCTAAAGTATAAGTCTATGGTCACCACAGATGCTGCTAGAGCAAAAATACATTAATTTTTGTATTTTTTGCCGATTTTGACACGTCATGACGTAAATTGCTTTCTCTTTCACATCTCCAAATTTGCTAATTTTCATTATTTCTATAAATTGTACCTTTTTTTCTGGTTTTATTTGAATATATGAAAGTATTAAACAATAAGCCATNATTTGAAAGTTAATTATCCGTCATTTTCTGAACATAATAATTTGAAATCAGTAATAATATAATCCTTTTATGAAATTTAATGATAAAAAACACGCTTTTGAAGCAGTAATTTTGAATTATTAGCTTTTCGGTGCGCAAAAAGTATCCGATCCGATCACATATCCGATCAGATCGGACATTTTGTGATCGGATGTGATCGGTTCGGATCTGCTCGGAAGCAAATCTCAAAATTTGAAGATCGGATCGGTTCGGTTCGGGCCCGATTTGAAAACAACGTGATCGGATCGGATCGGTTCGGAAAAAACCCGATCTGATCGGTTTGCTCGGACCTGCTCGGTATTTCCGAGCAGATATTTTAGCTCGGACGCCCATCCCTGATTCTCAGTGAAGTTCGTAAAAATCATCATTATTTGTGATTTTCGAAATTAAGGTTGGGGGTGAAGGCTTTGATCCTTAGGGTTACGCAAACTATACAGTTTATAATAGAAACTTTCTATTTAATATCCCTTTATTGCCCTCTCCCAAAGATTTGGTCCCTCAAACACACGGGGCGTGAGAAAACGACGGATCATTTAAAAAGCCATCCGATTTAGTTCTTAGACAGCTCAAACTAAGCACAATTATCTGATTAATATAAACATTAAAAATTGATTTCAATATGATAAAGGTTTTTGTTATTTTTTGAAGATTACTAAACTTGTTTAATTATTAGTTTTTGTTAAAAAATAGAAAGAAAGGTCTGAAAAAAAAATAGAAAAAACGGTCTGGATCCACTTTATTAATAATGAATTTTTTTCGCCCTAGTTAAAATATTTAAAGTGTTCCGTTGGCAACAAATCAAGTTGACAGAGTCCAGTCGAAATTCAGCTCGGGCACGTGTCATGAGACCATCTAAGGTTCAAATTTGACTCGATTTAGAATAATTCGTTTCTTTAGATTTTTCAAAATTATTTGAATTTAATTCGATTTATTGGCTAACAAACATTTCGTTTATTTAAATTTCGTAATTTAAACTATTTGGAATATTAATTTAATGTTAAAAATCAGTTTAGTGTGAATCACATTCGAGTTGTTTGTGATTTTATTTGCTGGAAAAACTTTTTTTAAAACCTCAAAGGTTATGAGAAACGATTCAGAAATCTTTTTTCTCACCAGTAGCAGAAAAAAAATAAAAATGGATGTTAGAATTCAACTTTAAAAAATTTTAAAATAACAGTTTGCATACTGTTTAATCTGAAACGCTTTTTTTTGTTGAAAAATTAGACAGTGAGAAACATAAAAATCAAAGGTATTTTACGCATGTTACGTTCCTTGGTACAGATAGATGCCAAGAATTTTAATAATTCAGTTTATTAACAAAGTTTATTTTATAATCTTGTTTATTAATTTAGGGGTAACTTCAAAGTTTACTTTTTTATTACAAATGAGAATGTTATACTTTTGATGATTCATTTCCTTTTTATACTACTGCATCTTTTTTATGAAAATAATAAACAATTAATTTTTTNCTTGGTACAGATAGATGCCAAGAATTTTAATAATTCAGTTTATTAACAAAGTTTATTTTATAATCTTGTTTATTAATTTAGAGGTTACTTCAAAGTTTATTTTTTTATTACAAATGAGAATGCTATACTTTTGATGATTCATTTCCTTTTTATACTACTGCATCTTTTTTATGAAAATAATAAACAATTAATTTTTTCTTTCCCGGGATATTTCATTTTGTTGTATATTTTTTTATGAAATAATAAAGTAAAAGAGAAAAAGTTTAGTTTAGAGCCTGCCAGTCTAAATAGATAACGAGTGTGCTGAAATTGCCAATACATTAAAAGGGATTAGAAAAATAATTGTTGAAAATACTTTCGATTCTATCAAATCGATAGTGTTATTTATTGATTAAATTCTGGACCGAACATATTTTCATGTGTGCTACTTTCATGCATACAGGCAAAACAGCGGAAAATTTTTAAATTTTATCGATAATTGCTGTGTGTGAATTGCTGTTGTGTCGAATTAAAAAAATAAAAATTGTACAAAACTTGTAGTAAAACCAATCAACGGCTTGAACGGTTACAAATTTGGCAGTACCAGGCAGTACTTATTAAATTCATTAAAGTCTACATTCTAGATTTGGTTAATTTAATTTGGTTGCTTTATTTTCTGAGAAAATTTTCTACTTTTGACAATGTTGAATAAACGAAATTAAAGTGAATTTATCAAAGGTAAAACATTTGTACACAATTTATTTAATCTTTTTTTTGCCAGATCATTTTTTCATCTTATTTTGTACAGCCTGAGTTTTCTCGTTTACTGCCTATTTTTTATTCCGCAAAAATAAACCAATCAGATACAGGTACTCTGGATATTGACCAATCACCATCGAGTATTTTTGCGGAATAAAAAAAACGCAGTAAACAAGAAAACTCAGGCTGTAGAAGCACACAAGATAAACAATATATACAGGTCAAAGATACCGAAAAACATTTTGAATTTACATTACCATACGATTTATATTTATAGTTGAAATTTTTAACGACAAATTAAAAGTTTAAAATTGCAGAAAAAATAGGGAAGATCAGAAAATTTCTCCTCATCGAATTTTTTTGTTGTTGCAAATGCAATGCCCACTGTACATCTATCATACAAATTTAACTGTGCATTATTTTTTTATTCATAATTTTAAAGTTCAAAAATTTCGAACTTGAAATATGGATAATTTGTTTAATGAATAGTTATGTGTTTTAATGAATTTTTAAGAATAGTTCGTTTTTAAGTGCGAATAATTAAAAAAAATTCAAAAATTTAAATTCGAACTCAAAATTTTATTAAGAATCATCATATTTAAAATTCACTAGTTATAGAGGTGGAAAAGTTATAAAACATTAGTTTCCGGGTAAATTAAGTTAAATATTTTCACTCATCAAAGAGTTTATCATTAATTTTAAGAGAAAAGCGTACCTCATATCCCGGTCTGTATAATAGCACCGAGCTTCTCAAACTAGTAGACTCATTCTGTGTACGCATTTTTAAAATAATTCAAAGTGACCAAAAATTTTGTCATCAATAATCTGGGAAACTTTTTTTGCGGGCAGTTTAAGATTGCACCTGACGTTCCATTTGGCTTGACTATATCTCTTTATTGCCTTCTCCCAAAGATTTGGTCCCTCAAAAACATTCGAATCCCAATAATGTTGTCTTAGTGATCATATTGAATATGATTATAGGCAAGGGTCTTGATAATGGAACCGCTAAATTTTATCGGTGTGTCATCACTCAAGCAATCACTAAGACAGTCACTTAGACAACATCAGTGGGATTCGAACACGCGCTGTAGAGATAGTAAGCGTTTTTGAGATGGAGTTCCGTTCCGAAAAGGATATCGCTTATTTGCTAATTCGCCAACGCTTTTTGGCCCAAATGATAGTCTCCAAGAAAAAGTTGTACCAAAAGTGAATATTC
>SCLH01000063.1:282768-323948 GCA_004367855.1 Oikopleura vanhoeffeni | reverse complement strand
GAATAATTTCTCATACTCTTTATTCTGATTTGAAAATGATCTAATACATCGAAAGCTTATCAAATTTTTTAGTTTTTATGAATTAAAAAAAAGTCATTTTTTCAAAATGAACGTAAAAAATTACGTTTACTCAAATTTAACAACGAAAACGTCGAAATATCATCTTAATGTGAGCCAACTTTCTGTCCAATGTTTCAGTGGCTTTCTTTTGAGCTAACTTAAAAAAATCAAAGCCCTTTTTTTCGAAAATTTGCTCGTGGGTCTTTAAAAAATCACTTACTGTTTGTATTTGTTTGAATTAGCTGAGAAAAAAAAATGAATGAATTTTACAATTTTTCCTAGGAAAATTTTCGACGAATAATTGTCAAAAATTGGTGGTTTTTTTCAAACTCTGGAGAAAGTTTAGCGAAATTTGGAAATCAGCCATTGAATTAAGTTTGGCCTACCACTTTTACAAGTTATCTTGAAATTTCAGCCAATTTCAACATAAACCCTAGGAGGAGATAGTTTTATCATTTTGGCTTAGGTCCTCTTGTGCCGCTTATGTGTTATCCGTATGCATACAAAAAAATTAAGATTTGTTTTTTACAAGATAAAGGATAGTTTTACAAGATGGCTAATCTGACTATTGTGTTCAAAGCCCTGTATGGCTAATTTTTTATCGAGAAAATTCAATTCCAGCGACCAGTAACCCCTTAATATGGTATTGTCCGCGCCAATTCAGATCTTGCCATGTATTATATATGAATTAAAACAGGATTTGTCACAGATTGCGCATTTTTTGAGAATTTTGAAACTTTGAAAAATGCCGCTCTCTGATTGGTCAAAATTCGACTTCATCAATAACTAAAATTATGCCTTCATTTTGTTCGTCTCAATTCACTGAGTTCGATGATATCAATTAAAAGGCATTTCTCAACTTGTATTAATTGCTTTCAAAGATCACAGTTGAAATGTTTTATACTGTAAACCTTTACAAATATAGCACTCCTTGATATAACAGGCCATATTTAGTTATAGGTGCATGTTTTGTGTCAGACAACATGGTTCCATACCCAAGGGACAATTAAATAGTATATACATGTACATATATTGCTTGCTTCTTTTTATATCCCTATTTTGATATTCGTCTTGATAAACCGTTCGAAATTAATTAGTCAGACTATCAGAATAAAAAAATTGGGATGAGTAACAATCAGGGATAGGAAACAATACTGCATAAATATTCAAAACAAAAAATTTAAACTGCCGCATGCCTGGGGCAAATACTTTATTTCAATTAAAATAATTTAAAAGTTCTATAAAACACGAAGGACCCCACATCAGTTATATCTAACTGTTATTTTCCCTTGATTTTTTAAAGGACAAAGGGTTAAAAAAAATTAGTTCTACCCAATGTGTTTTAGCTTTTGGGGTGTTCTCCGAGGAGATTCACGCTTAACCAATCAGAGCGCGACTTAGGCCGAGAATTGACAAAGAAAGGAATATGAGCCGGCGACTATCGACCTCCTTGTAGTCTTTTAAATCTAATACCGATTATGCTGTTTTAGCTTTTGGTGTTCTCCCGGGAGATTGAAACGCCCCCTTGCTAATAACTTAACCAACGTCCGCTCTGATTGGTTAGCGTGAAATCTCCTCGGAGAAACTCCCAAAGCTAAAACCCCAATTGATTAGAACTAATTTTGTAAACCCTTGTCCTTCTCAAAATCAAGGAAATAACAGGAACATAACTGATTGTGCTTCGCTGTTTTTATAAACAACTTATTATACTTAATTTTAATTGAAATAAAGTATTGCCCAGGCTGCGGCAGTATTACATTTATTTGCTTTAAATTATGCGAGATGTTTTCCTATCCCTGATTTTACTCATCCCATTTTATTATTCTGATTAGTCTGACTAATTATTTCGAAGGTATTATCAAGGGCAGATATCAAATGGGAATAAAAGAAGCAAGGCAATTTATAGTTACATGTATAAACATACATGTCCTTCGTATGGATAGAACCATGTTGGTCTGACACAACAACACAGCCTATAACTAATATGGCCTGTTATACTCAATGATGCTCATATTTGTAAAGTGTACAGTATAAAACATTTCAACTGATCTATGAAAGTACACATTAATACATACGTGAGAAAGCCTTAATTAATTGATTTCATCGATTACCTCAGTAATTGAGACGAACAAAATGGGAAAGGACACTAATTTAACGTATTGGATGTAAGTCGAATCTGACCAATCAATGAAGCGCATTTCAAAAATTTCAAAATTCTCAAAAATGCCGCAATCTTGACAAATCCTTGTTTATTCATGAATACATATTATACTGCAAGATCTGATTCCGGACATACCATATTTAAGGAGGTACTCGGTCCTTGGAAAGTGAATGTTCTCGATAAAAAATAGGCGCACACAGGCTGTTACACAATGGTCAATTAACCATCTATGTAACTATCCTTGATCGGGTAAAAAAACAAATCTTAATTTTGATTGCATACGGATAACCAATTTAAGCTGCCACAAAGACCTCAGCAAAATGATAAAAAACTTATCTTCTCCTAGACTTCATGTGAAATTGGTGAATTTCAAGATAAACTTGTAAATGAGCCAAACTTTAATTCAATGGTGATTTCCAAATTTCGCTACTTAACTACATTTCCTCCAGAGTTTGGAAAAAAACCACCCAATATATTTGCACAATTATTCGTCGATAAAATTTTCTAGGAAAAATATAAAATTCATTCACTTTTTATCTCAGTATTCAAACAAATTAACAAAAACGAGTAAAAGTATTTATTTAAACCCACGAGCAATATTTATCGAAAAAAAGGCTCTTGATTTTTATGTGTAGCTCAAAAAAAGACCACTGAACACTAGATCAGAAAGTTGGCGCTCACATGAAATGATATCGACTTTTCGTTGTAAATTTGAGTAAAGGCAATTTGTATACTGATTCATTTTTGAAAAATGACTTTGTTTCTATTAATTTCATAAAAACTCAAAGACATTTTATAAGCTTTCGATTTCATTAGATCATTTTCTAACTCAAATAAAGAGTATGAGAAAATTAGCTTCCCGCAGAGTTAACAAAAATAGTAATTTTCCGCTCAACATCAATTTGGAAATAGTAGGCTCGAAATTGGGTTTATTAAAGCCTTACTATTCTATTTGTTCAACAAGTCATTTGAAAACGAGAAAATCAATACAGATCAATAGTTTACAGATAGTTTGTAACTGAACGTCAGAAAATTAACTTTTGTAACCACAAATAATTCTTCTCATAGCTCTTTTTTGATTTGAAAAATGATCATACATCCGACACTTATATTCAAATTATGTTTAGTTATGAACTTAAAAAAAAATCACTATCACAGGTCTCAAAAAAACCAAAAGACCAATTTTGTAAAAACTATTGGAAAAAATTAATATCTTGTTATTATCATTTGGTCAGTAAGTTACACTTGTTATTACCCGGGTCATTCGACATTTGTTATCCCTAATACCATAAAAACCACGACCCAATACCCTCCTTAATATATTAAAAAATTTGCATATAAAAAACTGATTAACCAACAGCTTTTTTGACATAAAAACAATAACCGAAAATAATAAAATTTTGAAAGCTCTTATATAGACTCACAAACAACATAATCACCACAAATTAAAATCATATTAAGTTTCTCGGTAGAATTGTCCTGAAAACTTTCAAAAAAATCCACCACGTGAACAATGTGCTTTAACCCTTGGAAACAGGCCACAAATGTGGCCTCTTAGCATCCTAAAATCATCAAAAAAGTGCAAAAACGGGATCGTAGAATCTTTTCTTTAAAACCACATTATAAAGAATTTGATTCGGTTCCGAACAAATATAATTAAAATTTTTTTCAAGAATGTTGTTCACGAAATTACGGATGTAGATTGTTAGGAGTTCTTTCGCACCCCCTTTTTTATATAGTAAATAAAAACTTTAAAACCCCTCCTTTTTTTCTCCCCCCTTAATTTATTTTTATTTTATATTTNCGGAGAACACCCCAAAAGCTAAAACACATTCGGTATAGATTAAAAGCTACAGGGAGGCTCGATATCGCCGGCCCAATATCCCCTATTCACACTTTTGTCAATTTCCCGGCCCTACTACTTAAAAACACACTACGTTTCCTAATCAGGGCCGGGATATTTACAAAAGTGTGAATAAGGGATACATATGTATTACGGGGCCTCCTGGTAGTTTTTTATTAGATTTTTAGCCAACATTTTTATATACTTCGGCTTTTGAAAACAACTCATCCGATTACATTCTCAGATAGCTAGAACTGAGCACAAATATCTTGTTAATAACAGAATAATAATATTCGACTATTGTTTCCAATTTTTGTAAGAAAAAATAATAATTAAACAATTTCAGTGATTTCAGAAAAAAATTCAAAATAAATTGGTCCGATGGACCAATTTTTAATTTTATCATTGACAAAATATTTGAGCTCAGTTTGGGCTATCTAAGAATGTAATCGGATCAGTTGTTTTCCAAATCCTTGTAAAACACGACCAAAAAGCCCCGTATTAGATATAGCCGAAGAAAACTTACGCAATTTCATGATTTTTAGCTGAATTCCTGCCACTGTTCGCCAAATTTATTACTGTCTCATATCCCTTATTCACACTTGTGTCAATATCCCGGCCCTGATTAGGAAACGTAGTTTTTTTTTAAGTAGTAGGGCCGGGATATTAACAAAAGTGTGAATAAGGGATATCCTTTTACCAACGGAAATTCATCTCAAAAATGTTTACTATAGGCTTTAGCGCGACTATAGACTATAGCGCGAGTTCGAATCTCACTTATGTTGTCTTTAGACACCTAAGTGATTGTCTTAGTAATTGCTTGAGTGATTACACAATGATCAAATGAAGCGGTCCCAATATCAAGCAACCTTCCCTTTAATCATACTCAAAACAATCAATTAGACAACATTAGTGGGATTCGAACACGCGCTATAGAGATAGTAAATGTTTTTGAGATGGAGTTCCGTTGGTAAAAGGATATCGCCAAAAGTGCCAATATCGCCGAAAGTGCCCAATATCGCCGAATTTTTATAAGGAAAACTTTCGCCGATATTGAGCCTCCCCTGTATAATGTCTATACTGTATACATATTTAAGTCTATACTAGTCTTAACTGGTCTGTATAAATTAAGGCCCTTAAAAATCTATACCATGGATCGACAAACTAAAACAATTTGCTCGGCCATGTCAAACTGGGCCAGCGGACCAGATATAGCCCAGCTTTTCGTACTCCCTGGTATACTGTATGAATTATACATTACAGTTTAAAATAATTTTTTAATATATGAACAACACTTTCACGATTCTAATGTTAAAATGTTTGAAAATCTATTCTGGCCAGTGGCCACTTTTTATTTGAAGTTAAAATATTGCTGAAAATGATGTAATTCCCTCTTAAAAGTAAGACTTAATTAAATATTTATAAGAACAAAAAAGTTGCAGGAGTTTTCTTTAGGAAAGTTTTTCATACTTACTCACCTGACAACTAAAAGCAGGCTTTCAAAAATTCATCCCTTTGCCGATTTTCCATCCTTATCTCCAAATTTTCCCTGACTTTTGCTATACGGATAGAAAAAAGGGAAAAGCTATAATTTTTTGAAGCCTGACTAAAACCTGAAAATAGTCTGAAAACATTATTCTTATCACAAAATGAAATAAATTGGCACACCCTTAATTGTTTTCAAAAGTCATTTCACCAAGCTCATATTTCGCTTTAATTTTAAACTCTGTCTTTCTTACCGAAATTTTATAAAGAATTTTGAACTTGAATAGTTCGAACTAAAAAAAATTCACAAAAATTCTAAAATTTTTTCATGATTCGGCATTTAACTACCGTAGTGGCCGACAATCTCTGGACCCGTAGAGCTTTTTGCACCCATCCGTGTGTGCAGGTTTGGAACAAGCCATATAACTCGACGATTATTATCAACATAGACAGTACTTCATATTTACCTGTACAGAATAAAACTCGAATGATATTATAAATGTCATAAGAATTTTTTTCTACATAGTCCCTATAAAAACAAAGTTTCAAAAAACTTTAAATAAAAGTCATCAAAAAGGAATAAGAAAAATTAAATAACTCTACACAATCAGCTACAAATTCTGGCTGCTGATTCTTGAGCTATTAATAAAGTTGTCATTAATATAACTATGTAATATAGAGATAATCAAGCTCTGGAATACGCGACTTAGATGTTAAAAAATAGTAATCCGAAAAATGAGTATAAGATATTACACGTACCTAAATGTTTGGGCTGATAGTGGAGAGATTTATTTAGAACTGCAAAAAAATTGAACTGTTATTGAGCACAGAAAAAGTTCTCATTCTCTCTGCAATGTAACTGTTTATTTTCCAATGAAATTTATAAGTTTGGTAGAAAGTATGCACCGCCAAATTCGATTCATATCATGCGCTCGATCTCTTAACTGCGGTTGTGTCTTATTTGTCCTTATTTTTCTCATGTAATTTATACCTTATTTTAATGGAAAGAAATATTATTGGACTTACTAATGAAACTTGCATCACATATTGTCTATTTGAAAGCACACCAGTACAGACACATCAATTAAAAATAATAGAGTATATACTGACAATATTACAAGAAGTCACAAGAATATTTCTCGTCAGGACTGAAAAGAAAATTTTAAACCATTAAGGATGAGTTCTTACACAGCAACGACTGATTATTTTGAACTGAGAATGCAATTGTAAAATAACAGACTAAGTTCACAGCAAAATTGGTGAACTTAAATGGCGTAATAAGTAACAATTTTTTTTTGACAAAAGAGTTATACTATATAATTCAAATGAAAAAAATAAAACATGTTTAAATCACAAATAATTTTTCATGGAGATCACTCAATATTGCGTTCATTTTTAAGACTTTCTTATTTTATCACATAAGCAGAATATGAAGACAAAGTACTGAATTAATACAAAAATCATCAGAAAGAAAACTTTAATCGAAGATATAGGACGAAAATAACCGCAATAGTATCTTATTAAGCTAATAGAGGAATAAAGAAATTTCACAATTATATGGTAAATATCCTTAATTTTCTTCGAGAGTATAAACTAGATCATCTTGATCGTCTGAAAAATAGTTTTGTGAACCTAATTTACAAGAAGAAAAGATCGCATACATATTTTACAACTTAATCGTAAGACTATTATTTAAGGCTTGTTTGTAAGTAGTGCGTCTCAAAAATAAGAGAGACTGAATATTTCTTACGATATGAGCGTATAATCAAATGATTATCATTCTTTATAAGATTTATCGAATTATTATATATTTTTTTCGAACGAAAATATAAGAGTCAACTATATATTCAAAAATCCATTTATGTTATAGCATAATAGCCAAACAGAAATTGAGTAACTTCTGTAATACAAAATAATTTGTGTGACACCTTTTTGTAAGATGCCTCCAATCACACCCTTATGGACACGAATATTCCTAAAGAGGCAATACAATATAATAATCACGGGTGCCAAACGGGCGACACTATTACTTCTTTCAAAACTTTATTTAAGCAATTTTTGAAATAAAACAGTACTATTTCTATACGTGATCATTTTGGGGCTATGGTGTTAATAGGGAAAAAGTTTTAGAATTTTTTCTGAACCCGCTCAAAGCTTTTTTAATGATTTAAATTTTTTTTGCAAAAAAAAGTACTGTAATACAGTAAAAATTTTCGAAAAAAAACGCAAAACGTCAATTATCCAAATATCGATCTATCACCTGAATTTTTATTTTGACATGATTAAGGGTCCTAAATTGCGATTAAAAGCCATTGCACCTCGGCAAACTACGGGAGTTAAGGATGTGGGCGAGAGATAATTAAGATGTTTCAGAAAAACTTTTGATAGAGCCTTTTGTTAGAGAATTTTCCACTGAGGTTTTTTAAAGCTTAGGATTTTTCTGATTTTGATTTATTCTCCAAAAAAAAGTAAGTTTGAGATTTTTGAGATAATTAAGTGAAAGTTACCAATTTCGATCTGAGAACTTTGTATTTGTCACCTTTCAAATGACGAATGTAGACAACTTAACTCGAAATACTGCCAAAAAAGTTAATTTCAATTTTAATTTTTTTTTATTTCAAAAAAGTTCAGAATTTCAACAAAATACTAAACTCTAAAGTCGTTCCTGAGACTTTGAAGAGGAAATTGGAAAAGGAGACGTTAATACCTAATTCAAAGCCTTGCGTGAATTGATTACAAATTGAACACTCCTCCATATAAGATTTTAAGGAGGAGTAGGCGTTGCGCGAGGCTCCCAAATAAGCTTATTTCTGCCAAGAGGCAAAATTTTGAAAAAAAGGTACCCCGTTTGGGTGATTAGATATTTATATATCTAATAAATTGCAAATATCAATAAAAGAAGTGATAGAAGATGAATGAAGGAGTTAAGGGCTTTTTTAGTGCTTTTAAGGGACGCCTACTAAAAATCATTTTCTGAGGCGAGGTTGAGGTATCAGATGCACTGAAAGTACTTGGCACCTTCCTTACGAGTTGTACTACGTATTTGGAAAAAAAAATAATTATTTCTGGACGCAAGGTTTCCCAAGAAACTTCACTTGAAATGTGATAAAAAGACTCAATTTCGTCTGCCCACATCCGTAAAGTAGTTTATTCAAATGAGTTCCCCCATGTGTCAAATATTTTTTACGGATTCCAAAATTTTCAAAAACGTATATAAATTCAGCTGAAATTTTTTATGGGCCTTGTCAACAATAATAAGTATACAAAAATATATCAAATTTTAATTTTTGTTAATTTTATAGGCTTCAATCAGCCAAGTAAATGGCACCCCATTAAAACATTTCTGAAGTCTAATCTAGAAATATTTATAATAAATTATTGCTACTCACTTAGTAGTACTGTACTGTCCGTTACCTGACTAATAATGAAATATCTGAATCACTCTAAAAATTTCTTTCGAAATGAAGGATTTTTTTGCAGATTTCCCAATTTTGAAAAAATATTAATAATTGATAAATACCTTGGACAATTAAGTTCTCGTACTCTATCAAGAAAACTTTAACTGTTATTTTATATTAAATCTTAATCGCTTGATACCCACAGAAAATGTTTTCTTTAGTCTTAAAAATACCAAGATTTTCCTATCTTTTGAACAATTTCAAATTAAGGGGAGTGAGGGTCCTTACACTTTTGTTGCTGGTGAAAACTTTACTTTTGACGTCTTCGGAATAGATATGGGTTCAGTTTATTTCAGAAAAATAAAATATTTCTCTCAGATCGTTTTTAACGCATTCTCCAAAATGGTATTGGCCCACTTTTTATATTTTCGCCTCAGTTCTCTCAAAAAAAATTTCACATACATATATGAAATTCATGTTAACTTTGTAATGTATTAGAACTTGAGAATAGTAACATTAAAAGGAACATAAACCTCGAGTCGAGGTCTTCGACTGTTTTTTTCGATGATTTAAAACTTTATTCCAAAGATTTGAAGTAAAGTCTAATAATTTGTAGTCAGACTTATGCTTTTTTTGCCATAAGCTGAGAAAGTTTCATTTTTCAAGTACAACTTGTTTAGGATTTTTAACTTTATAAGAGTGTAGTGTTGATTCAAAATTATATAATCTCAAATACTTCCAACTAACCGATAAATCAGTATAAAAAACAGAAAATTCGAAATTTTAAATAAAATCAGCACACTACTCTCTTCATGCATGAAAAAAAAGTTTTATTGAAAAATTAATTACTTTTTGATCATTTTAATCTTGACAAATTTAAAATAAAAATCACACTCTATAAATATTCACACAAACAGTTATCAACCAGGTGTCGCGACATGTCGACTCTAAATTTTCACCGTCCTGAATTTATAACTTATTAGTTTTATTTTCGTATCGTCTAAGTTACATTCAAGAGATAATTTTAAGCTTTACAGATTTCATCCAACGATTCCTTTTTTATATATTTATATCCTGTTCAGAGTGAAAAATACAAAAATGGTAAGAATGTAATAGACTGGGAAATAAGATTCCCTGATTGGCCGAAAGGCGGCCTGTACACTCACCCGTTGGTTTAGATCCCTACCCTACACCATATTATTATTTGGTTGATGAAATGTTTTTGTGGATAATAAATTTATTGCATTTTATTCATTTTGTCAGTGTGAAACTTAACTCGTCGAAGCAGTGTTCATCTGAAAATTATTCCTATGCAAATTACAGTTAATTTTTGAAGCTTTATAAACGTGTGCTTGTACGAGTTAAAATATGTAAAAATTTATGTATTACAACAATCTTCAACCTTCTTCTGACCGGTAAAGGTCATACCGGTGTGGCTCCATGAAAATAAGAAATTTCCGGCAGTGAATCCTGCAATAATTGAGAAGAAAATTGACACATTGAAGGTCATGGCGGCTAACATGATACCATATCCCAAGGTTACTTGAGGGAAGTAAAGAGCACAGGATAAAATATATCGAAGATTGATCAATTTTCTTAATCCACTTTTATTATCTATGCCTCTCTCAATCCTGTATCGTAGGGCTAAAAGCAAAAAATTAATTCTGACGCTCTGATTGGTTCATTTCAAAGATAGGGAGGACCCTCATGAGAAAACTTAAGATTTGAACGATAAAACGATAAGATTTGAAATAATTGCATCGTGTTCAACATCAAAATTACGAGCGAGCAGCTGGTCACTCACGTGACTTGTTTTTTTTGTATTTTATCATGACTTGAAAAATTCCATGAACTAGTGTAAACAAATAACAAAAACGGGTTGTATGAAAATAATTCCAAAGTCTAGAAAATCGACAAACTAATCAGTGTGAAAACACAAGTGTTGTTAGTGTCCTTATACACTGTATGTTTGTCATGTGTATGTTTGTCATAATTGCAAAATACATCATTGTTGAATTCGGCTGAATTTCGGGGTAATATAACATTTTTCATGAGTTTTAGGATTTTAGGATATTTTGTAATTTTTGTTGTGTTTTTTCTCATTTTGCGATAAAACTGGTCTATGAAACGCATGGGTAATTGAATACATTTGACAGCATGATTTAAGATTGACCCCACCCCCCTCTTATTTTTGATGCTGAACACAATCCGACTTTTTAAATAGACAAAATCTGTATAAAGCTGCTCCATATCTTTGAAATAGACCATTGTGCTGTTAATTAAGAAATCCTTCACTTGCAGTTTTTGCTGGCTGCAAATATAAACATACTGGATAAAGTTATTCTTATCATAAAATTTTAATCAAGTCTTTTTGAAAATTCTTAGAAATTTTGTTTGTATCCTACAAGAACCATAAATTATTGCCCATAATATAAAAAATATTTAAATGTTTTACCTTTGGTTGCCTCCATGATAATTGAAGCGAAAAAAATTGCAAAACAGGCACCGGTCAGTTGATCATCATTCATAACCATCCAGTCTTCGAAAAGCATATAGAAATCAGTTTTATCATGGAAATACATGTGCATGCTCATCATGTGACCGTCACCGTGATCTAAAATTATAATTACATTCTGGCGGAATATTCAGCCAAAATTTCAGCCAATTAAACTCAGGCTAGAATGAAAAAAATAAAACAGTTTTTGCTAACAAAGGACCGTAAGACCCCAATTTTTTTCTTTTGACTGAAACTTTTATTGAACAAAACAGGGTTTTGAACTAAAAGATTTTGACAGAGAAAAGGTTTTGAGGAAGATTAACACAAGCTCAATAAAAAACCTGGCTTGCAGGAAAAAGAGCAGTAATTTTACGTGTCAGAGCTCTTTAGAAGAGTACACTAGGTTGCTTTTCAGCAGCAGTGGAGGCCTGTCAATAATTTGTTAGGTAGTTTTGAAACCGCGCCCACAGGGGTTAAGCCCGCGTTTGAAGTCAAATAAATAATAATATATTAATAAGTATTTTTAAAATAACGTAATAAGTTTCTAGAACGATTGCGCATCCCTGATTTATTAACTGCTAAACTTTTGGGACACTAATTTTTTATGTTGAGGTACTCAAGTTGCTTATGTTTGAAATTCACGAATTTTTAAATGAAACATAAATTGATAAATTTTCCAAAAAGATTCTGACAAAAAATTGTTCCATTTTATCATAGACTATGATTCATAGTAAAACTATATATCGATAAGGTTTCAATTTATTACAATCATTTTCAAATCCAATTTTTTTAGAAGTGAGCAGATTTTTTGCAGGTTAACACAAACGTGATTGGTAATAGTAGGCCTCGAAATAGGGTAATTTAAAGCCTACTATTCTACTTGTTCAAAAAGATCATTAACACGAGTGATACAACTACAAACCAGGTTAGACTTTTGGAATTTTAGTTGTTTGTTAAGAGTAGGTTGAAGTTGAGTAAGCATTAAACCTGCGTGTTAACCTGCAAAAAATCTGCTCACTTCTAAAAAAAAAAAAGTTTGAAAATGATTGTAATAAATCGAAAGCTTATCAATATATAGTTTAACTATGAGAAAATGCATTAAATTATATCTCGAAAAACAAACTACAAAAAAATTGTTAACGTAAAAGTTTCCGTAAAGAATGAATTTTGACAAAAATATGTTTGTTTCTGTCATTATGAATCTTGGGTTAAAAGAATTTTCATGCAAGATACTATTTTTGTATGAATATTACTGTTTTGAATCACAATAAATTCAGTAGTTATTTATTAATCATTAAAAAATTGGTAATTTTATTTTTAATTTTTGTTTTATTTCTGTGTAAAATTTTAAAAATTGATTAACTCACTGATCAAATACAAAATATATGTTATTGAAGTTCCAGAAAATACTATTTATTTTGATTATTTAGTCTCTAAGCTCCGAATTTCACAATAAAATTATATTTTTATTGTTCTGACAGCAATGATCAAAGTCTTTATGCCAATAAAATTTCTTATAATATACAGCTGATATATGTAGCCAATGGCCACTACTAGTGGCCCACTAGCCATAAGAAATTCGCAGATTTTATTTCAAATAACTTATTATCTCAAATCGTCCAAAATACGCAATCGTGCGACAGTGCTCAATCGTCCGTAATAACAATTTTTGCGTTTTGGAAGTTAAATCCTACTGTGGAAGAAAGTTGTACACGTTTCTGTTTTTTGAGAGAGGTCTTATTCCTGACCCAAATCACTCAGTGCACAATTGGCCGTAAATGCAAGAACTTTTAATCGGGCATTACGAATGCTGCATCAGACTAGTTTTTTAATCACATTATGTAAAAGCACTCAAAGACATGAATGAATGTATTATTCATGTCTAATTTGAGATGGTCTTATATTTTTAAAAAATAATTTTGAAGTCAGAAGCACTCAACCGCTTAAAAACATTTCTAAAATTAATTTTATTTAAATTCTCACCCGATAATCAAAAATTCAATATTTCCGATAAAAACTTGCAAATTTGAGTTTGGAAAACGGGACATAATTTTTTCCAAAAAATTTTCTGGGTCAATTTTAGTATAAGAACTAAAAGTGCTCCAAAAATAAATAAAAACTGAACTGTTTGATTCTTGCCGTTCCTACTTAATTTTAGTAAGTATTTTTAATAAGTAATTTAACGATTTTAAGTTTGATAAAAAACTTCAGGTCTCTACGATTTTTAAGAATTCAACAATCTCCACCGCCTGAGGGCGCGCACGACATTTTGGTCACAAAACGACCTGTCGTTGTCGTTTGACTACACTCATCTCTCTAAATTATAAAAAAAATTATAGTCCAGGAGGCCCGAATTTAAGATATACCATATATTGAGAAAAAAATATAACTAGATAAATTTATTCCTCCAAAGTCTACCCAATATGCCGATTTGTATAGCAACCACAGCTTTGAAAAACTTACCCATTTTGAATTATATTCTCGAAAATTTAAAAGTTACTTTTGTTCAACTTTTACGAATACACTTTTTAAATAGATTTTAGTTATGCGTTTTTCATATAATGGTTGATCACATTATTTCGTAATATATTAACCATACGGCATATATGAGGCATACTGGACTCAAGTAGTACTATACTAAAATAGTTCAATGAGAGATAAATAAGGTCACATTATGTAAGTCGAAGTAAATATTTGGACAAAATTTAGTTGATGTATAGTATACATTGTTTACTAAAGCAAATTCTCGACAATAAATGTCTATACAAAGATAAGAATCAAACAAACTACACCAAATTTATTAAAAAACGATTCCAGGTTTTACTCGTTCCCCTGTTTGCTTGTTCCCTTTTGAGTATCGTTCTCTTTTTTCCTTTTTTTTCGAGGAAACCAACGAAAATGGAGAAAGGATTGTGATTTCTATTTGACTGGCCACCGTAGATCTTCTGAAAATCGTCACTGCAAAATTTTTGATAACAATTTGTCAGTATAATACAGGGTGTCCCATTTTTTTAGACGTAGTTTCCCTACGGCGCTTTTGAAACTTTCACCAAGCGAGCGCTATGACTGGCCAGTGATGAGGCACAAACAATGGCTCATTTTTAAAAAGAAGATATTGTTCAGAACAAAGAATTTTCATTGGCTGTAGTATTCATGGCGTCTGAAGGGCCTAGGTGCTATTTGACAGATCCGGATATGGGCGTTTGATGAAAAATGTTTTACTATGTATTTATTTTCTTCAATATCGATCTCGGCGGCCATAAGGACATTCTAACCACGATTAAGTATAAGCTAAAAAAATAAAGGCAGCGAAGAGGCAATATTTTGAATTTGGGCCGGCCACAAGGACATTTTAACCAAACTGATATTTTAGGGCGGTCTCAAGGACATTTTAACCATATTTTTAACGATATATACCATCAAAGAAATGTTTCATAATCGAGGCAGCTTTTGTAACTACAGAATTTACGAATTATTGCTTGTTTAGAAAATTTTAAGTTCGACTTAAACTTTTCGAATTCGACAATTCATGATAAATTTTTGAAAAAAGTTACGATCATTATAAAAATTGCTTTAATTTTGCTTCAATTTTTTTTTCATTATTTGTTTCAAATCAACGAGAAAAATTCTACAAAATGGCTCCTTTAACTTTTCGAGTGGGTGACCACATATTTTTATTTGCTCTTTGAAAAATCATATGACATGGTTTTGTAATTTTGGTCAAAAATATTTGGAAATATTTCGACAATTTTCCTCATTTCTTGTTCGAAAATTTTCAAACTTATTTTCCTAAATCATCGGCTGCAAATATTGAGAAAACCACCTTTTATTATATTCAAATATGTCCTCGTTTTGTATCTTCGCTCTTGTTTAGACTCTGAATCATAATTTTTGCAACGATACTACGGTTTGGCAGAAATCCATCGAAGCTCTTTTTATCCAAGATTAAAAAAATTATTTCACCGAAACTTGCCAAATTGGTAAGGCGACCCATCCACCATTCAAAATTTAATTCAATAAACTCATAAAAAAAATATTTTTTTTGATGAAAAATTTCGGTTTTTTCGTCTTTTTTTTAAATTTTCGATTTTAACGAAAAAATCGTATAAAAACAAATTGAATAAATTTTAAATGGTGGTCAAGACCTTTTTTACGGTTTCTAATTAATAAAAAATTAATTTTACTATAATTTAGACACCTTCGATAGCAAACGCGCGTTATTTAAATGTGTTTCTTCAAAAGACAATTAATAAAGTAAAAAAAAATTGATCTTAAAAAAATCAGATTATACGAAGTAAGCTTAAAACTGGCAACCTTTGTTCAGAAAGTTTCTATCTGAAAATTTTGAAGTGTTAAAAAGTTTCCCGTCAAGAGAAAAAAAAAATGGAAAAGTACAAATCTGTCCAATAGCACCGAGCCCCTTAAAGGGAACGACGCTTAAAAATAAGACATCCTATACAAGTTCCATTTATCTCAGAATGTTTTTTTTTAATTTATATTAAACGTCATTTTGTGGAATTCGGCCACGTAACCGCCATACAATCTTGACCAGGGGAATGTTGATGAAATTTATGACTTGTTTTCAAAAATAAAAATTTTCTCGTTATGGTGCTCCCTAACTTAAATAGCCATCATTCACAAAAGTTTCTACACTTAAGGGAGTGGGTGTCTCTGATTTGGCAGAGCTGATATCCTTAAAACTTTTGTATCTTGAAGAACAACTCTCCGCGATCATTTTAAACTTAATTCTTCAAAGCATATAAAAAAAAGTTCCGGCCGAGGCCGAAGCTTTCAGGAGGCTATTTTTGGGCGTTGTTTACAGAAAAACTCTTATGAGATCACCTTTAATTTTCTCTTTATGATCAAGTGGAAGAGTTAAAAAATTTTTGAAAAAATATATTTTCATATTCTAGAAATTTTATGTTTAATTCTAGAAAAACGTTTGAAAGCAAGGTTAATTAAACGTGGTACTCCCTCATGGTAGGCTCCAGAAAATGTATGTTTCTCTTAAAACCGGCAGTGCTCTGTCTCACGCAATAATTTTGTCTGATCGAGTATATCTGTTGAAAATCGAAAAAATCACGTTTTTGGAAAAAATTGTTAGTTTTCTCGATTTAAATGAAATGATTTGATTATTATTACATATTAAGACAAATTGGTATAAGAGTACCACTTTGGCATGAATGTTTCAACAAATTATATATATTTTTCAAAAGCATATCATTTTATCCCTACTAATATCGAAATAAGATATTTTGAAATTTCACTCCCAAAAAAATATTTTTGCTACAGATATTTCCTCAAAACTGGCTTATTTTCCAAATTTGGATCAAAAAGTATTTTTTCGGAAGTAAAACTTTAGCGAAAAATCGCTTTTCAATCAACTCGTCATAAAATTTGAACCTAGTATTCGAAAAATTTTTAGGAAATATATTTACATTCAAATTGTTGAATTTTAAACTGTATCAGACGGAGAAGTTTTTGCAATTCTTTTTTCTATGATTTTTGGCTGATTTAAAGTGGCTTTAGCCTTTCAAAAGGCTATATGCCTCGAAGGGTTAACAGTAATCTGATAAAATTCTACCGACGCCGACACCTACGCTTTTAAAAAGCTTCCTAAAAAAACACTCAGAACGTTTCTCCTCCTTCAATGTTCACCATTTTTCATTATTTTTTTGTGTCAGGCTCCAGAGAAGCCTCACACATAATGTATTAGCGCTTGTTTCTCGGAATTTTGTTTTTTCAGACAAAAACGCAAAAAATAAAAAGTAAAATTTTGAAATGGTCAGTTTGGGAGGCTCAGTCAACAGGTATCTTCTTCACCAGTTTAGAAGATACAGTTTTGGCTCATACTGCATCTAAAAGCACAAGACTTGTTTGATAATGTTTTAGAAAGTTTTTTGAAATTTATATTCGACGTCTCTTGGGGGCAATGACAACTTTTCATTTTTATTTTGAATTTTGACAAAATTTTAGGAATCAAAAAAAATGAAAATTGACAAAATGCTTCAAAATAATTTTTCCGTAAATTTTAACACTTTAAAGGATTTTGGTGCAATTTTTTACTCGGTAGCGTCAAAAGAAACCAATTAGCGCACTTTCATTTTAAATCATAAATAAATCAATAATTTTAGTTTTCGTTTTTTGGCCGTCAAAAGCAAAAATTGTGAAAAAATCTCGTGAGAAGATGTTTGTATTGTTGTTTTCTAGCCTGACACAAAAAAGTTCAAAAAATAATGTAAATTGACAGAGAAAATAGTTTATTAGTGTTTCTTGGGAACGCTAATCAAATATTTGTGTGTGTGCGTAGGTTCGATTGTATCAGATTTCTGTATCTTGTAAAATAACCGCGAAAATTGGTTCTGTTAGTTACAAATGTTTTTGGAATATCACCTTTGCTAGTTTGGCGAGCAATGACCTTGGAAAAGGCTCAAATTTGCGACACCCACTCCCTTAAAGAGGGTTTTTGGTGCTGGATTGCATGCAGAAATTATTTTTTAATGTTAGATAAATGAAACACATACAATTCCCGGGTGAATAACTCATAAGAAATATATTGCTACTAATTATAATTTTCTATTTCGACTTCGAACTTCAAAGTTTGAAGTCTATTTTTCGAGTTTTAACTAAAATAAGCATATCTCTTTAACACCTTTTGGATGATTTGAGAGATGTAGGTTGAGGGAGCCAATCCTAACACTCCTAAGACCCCTTCTAGCCAATCATGAGGCCGCTTTCTCTTCTTTTCAGCCCACATCTCTCAAATCAATCAAAAGGTGTTAAAGGGATATCACATTAATATGTACAAAAATGAAATTTGAATAGCAAAATTGAATTTTTAGGTGAAAACTTACCAAGGAAAGTATTTTTTAGAAAGTCTGACACTATTATTAACAGAATTTAGGCTTCTAATTGTTTGTTTTGATCATGTAAATATGATTTTTATATGCTGTTTTAATTGCTCAAGAAGTGCGCGCGGCATTTGTGATCACGAGTAATTCATATAAAAATTTGAAACGACGTGCAATGTGATGCATTAATTGCGCTTAATCTTTTCAAACACAAAATTTGTCTTTCTCAAATAAAGTTAACGAGTTATTGGACGTGTTACGAAAATCATTTTTTGGATGTTTTCTAAATTTCACGAAAAACGTAAACGTACATATGCAAATATGTAAATATGCAATTATTCGACGTGAAACGTCTTTTCCATTTAGTTTTAGTAATTTTTCAGAAAATGAATCAAGTTTTATTTAGACTCCGCCAGTTATTAGCTGCTGGAGAAAATTCCAGGCCAAGAAAATCAATTTCTTAAAAATACAACTTTGTTCGTTTTAGTTTTGTTACAAATTCAAAAATAATTTCACAAACATTATAATTATGAAAAGAGTTTGTGAAACAATATTTGATTTTCATTTTTTATGTTTAAGTATCCCAATTAAAACTTATAGACTGTTCAAAAGTAGTGAAAATACCCAGCAAATTGCTGTGTTAGCACCCAAAACCCTCTAGAATCACCGAAAATCCCACAGTGGGGTTCCCACTAGGTTTTTTTTCGCTTCCATCTTGCTTTTCTTAATTTTCCCTTACCCTTTTCTACCGTTCTCTTTCGTAAACGTGAACTAAACTTGATAAAAAAACTTATTCATTCTTAAACTTGTGAAATTTAAAGTCTCTCTTGAGGGTGTGCGTGTCGCTGATAAGACCGTTTGTGACGCAGTTTTTTGCTCAACTGGCAAAGATGGTATTGGCAATATCGTATTGCTTGAGCAAGCAAATTTTGAGCAAGCAAGCAAGCATTGAGACAGAATTTATATGATAAATAGAAAACACTGTATTTGAATGTTCGTGAAATTTTATTAATTTTCAGTGGCAGAAAATTTAAGTGATGACCCATTTATACAATAGCGAAGTTTTGTCGTTGTCGGACCATCTGAATAAGATTCAATTTATTTTTTACATTAACCAAAAGTTTCGAAGTTTATAAAATAAAAAAAAACTTAATAAAACTTAAAAATAAACAAATTACCATTAAACATGTGCCCCATGTGTGCACCACATTTATTACAGACAGCTTCAGTTAAGTTAATTCCATGATGTCCGACGTCGGTATTATGACCAATCACATTGTTGTCTTTTTATGATTTAATAATTTCTTGAATTCGAATAGCTTTGGGTTTAACATTTTTGGTCGACAAAATTTTTGGTCAATTTTTTTTAAAATGCCTATATTTTGCTATGAAAGTACGTACAGGTAAAAATCAGCAGTACAAGTAAAATACGAATTTACGAAAGGTTTCATTGTTTGATTAATTTTTCTATTTTTGCATTCAAACAAGGTGGTTTATGCTATCAAAATCTATCCGAAATTTATATTTTTGCGACGCAAAATGACTAATTGCAAACGATTTTTTTTTCAAATCTGTAGCTTTTTGTGCCTCCGCATTTTTCATAGCAAAAAATAGGCAAAACAAAGTTGACCAAAAATGTATACTCCGATAGTTTGACGAGTAATAAAGCTGTATTCATCAGAAGAATGTTATTGCACAGAGCTAATAATTTTACTGGCTTTCATTAGGTTTTTATTAGGGATTGAGACTAGCCAAAAAATAGGTTTTTGACATGGCAATATCATACGATATTGTACATCATTTAAGCAAAAACAAACCAAACTTTCAAGAATATACCGATTTATTTTTAATTGTTGATTTATAACTTTAACTATGTCTTTCTCCAATCTGTATAACTTATACAGTATAAGTTATAGTATAAATATGATTAGGCCAAACGCGCAAAAAAATCAGCTACCCGACAAAAGAGTCCTAGGAATCTGAAAAGTTAGGACCAAGGACAGTTTTTAACGGAGAGAATTTTTGCCGAAAATATTTTCTGACCAGACCACTTGGTGGCGTTGTTTTGAGCGGTCAAAGTGTTCTTGATATACTGTATATCCAAAACCGAACCCGGTAAATATTTTGAAAAAATGGACGGTAAATGCCACCAAAAAATTATTCTGAGAACAAAAGTCTTGTTTTAAGTCACTCACTCGCCAGAAAGAGAGCCTTAAAAATCTAGAATAAGATTTTTAAAAACTCTTCAAAAAAAAGTGTACATTTTGAAAAATATTCAAAACTATTAAACAATTTTTGATCAATTCTTGGACGTGAATTTTTTTGTTGGTTTTAGTCTATCACAGTATTTTTATGCTGGTTTAGTCTATTACTGGTATTAAAAGGCCTCCGTGTCGTTTTCTAGTAACTAGGACCTAGTTATAATTTTGTTTTTCTTATGTGAAAAGTTCGGTATAAAATATCAATTTCAATTCATAATGAATTATTCATTCAGCGGTGAATTAATATTATTTTTGATACGCTGAATAAAATATAAATCTTTATACGAGAATGTTGGACTGTATGTACTTTTTTAAAGCAAAAGCAATATTTTGAAATTTTCTAAAGAGGAAAATAAGTTTAATTATCAATGAAATCCCTTTTCTATAGGAGAGTCAAAACTCGGCCAGCCACAATTATCGAATTTATTTTGAGAGGCAAACAGTTCAGTTTGACAGACTGTGCACGAGTACACGCCAGTTCGTTTTTCGTCTAAAAAAATAGTTTGAGTTTTTGCTAAAACATCAAATTGCTTTATAATAAACAATTTGGGTATCATATATAGCCGTTTGATTTATTACACAAAATTTTCGGTAGAGCGAACTTACCAAGATATCTACCAGTTCCAGAAGTATCAGTACCACGATTTTGAGTTACGGCGTATTCCACAACACTGTTAAAAATCAAAATGATATTCAAAAAATGAATTTCCATGAAAGCCAAATAAATAATTTAAAGAATGTTTAGCAAAAATTTTTTGTCATTCCCAATTTATTATAGGCTATAATTTATAACGGATAATTTGTTCAAATTATGTATATATTATACTATACTATATTTATCATAGAATATAAATTTGAGTTTGTTATGATTTTTGACTAAGCTTAGCCGCTTTCGAAGTTCTGTTTCTGAAAATATAGTCGAACGAGAAGTTTTTTCTCCGTTGTTTCTATTTCTATGCAATTTCAATGTTTCAAATAAATTTCTTTCTTTGTTCTTAAAATAACAGTTACGTTAAAAGATTTAATTTCCAGATGTCAATTTAATTTTCTCAGTATGTAACATACAGTATGTGTATGTATAACAAATGAAAATCACGAAATTTATACCCAATTCAGAGGAAGTGAACACCGACCAAGAGCAATATCAGTATGGTGTAGAAAAGAAATTTTAAGCGATGGGTGAGAAACGAGGCCGCCTGTCGGCCTATCAGGGACGGTTTTTGCCAAGTCTAGTACATTCTTGCGTTTTTTGTGTTTACTCTTTCTGAACAGGTTATGGTACTGTATTTTTGTGACATGCAGTATGTCTCTTTTATGCTCTGGTATAATTTAGTACCATATAAATTCCGTGAATTTTAATTGTTATCTCTCCTCTTATTCGCTTTTTGGAAAAGTCACGAATTTTCCCTTGATAGCAAAAAAGACGTACATATGTATTCTCTTCCAATGAAAAAATTTTCCTTGCAATTAATCTGTTTCCGAAATTGCTTTTTATTAAATATTTTGGAAGAAATAACTGAAAATTTGGTAGATTTGGTCGACACTTTACCTAGCGGGTTTGGTTAATAAAATCAAAAATTTCGTGTAAAAGTCGAGCGAGCAGTTTTTTCGAAAGTAAAAACTGCAATCATAAAAGACAAAAAAATAGGACATTTTTCATCACCTTGTCAATATCTTACATATTTTACGTCTTTCTCATCCTACCGTAACGTTCAGCTGCTACATCATTTGTTGTTTTTGTAAATAAATAAAATCTAAAAAAGTTGAAACAAACTTGCATATTTTTATTACCTAGTGAATTATTCACTTTGAATATAGTATTTCTTAAAAAATGAGCACGCTCAGCACAAAATTGACTTGAAAATTCTTAAATGTTATTCAAACCTTAAAAATTGTCTTTAATTCATCCGCAATTCGAGTCGCCATTAAAAAAATCAAATTTATGGTAAAAGTTTAGTGAGAAACCGCGTCGAAAAACTTAAAAAATAGACTAATCAGCGACACCCACACCCTTATTCACAAATTTATTCAAACTGGAGACATTTAAGGTTCGTCTTAAAGAGGTTGTCGGAGACTTTTGATTTTCACTGTCTTGTCATGATCTTATTAAACAAAATGAGTATTTTCCTTATTTTTGATCAGTCAGAATCCAATTTTTTTAGCACCCAGTGAATATCCTATTTTTTTATTATTCATATTCCATTTCAAAGTGCCCCTGAGCTACTACTACGTAATTTTCTTTCAAATTGCTTAATAATTGCTCCAGCTCAGCACAAAATTGATGCGAAGATTATCAAATTTTATTCAAACTTTGAACATTCTTGTCAATTTCTTGACTCATTTTTCTGCTAGAGGACGTAAAAGCGCCATTAAAAAAAAATCAAAAATCAGTGTTAAATTTCTTTAGGAAACCATATATGCGTGAGGTTCCACAAATTGTGTTCATTTAAAGACATAAAACAAAAAAAATTTCGAACAAAATATATTTAATTCGTCGGCCGACAAAAAACTTTCCGAAAATGTCTAAATTTTTACATTTGACTTTTTGCCAGCTCCCTTAGGGAGCCTCCCTAAATATACTTACAATAGCCATTTAACTCTGAGCGATTACTACATATTTTTGAAAATTTCTTCATAATTGCTCAAGCAAAGCATAAAATTTAGATTTTGACTCTCAAATTTTTATTCAAATTTGTGGTATAAATTTTCTCGTACCAAAATTCGGTCACCGAATATATCAGAAAAGCGTTTGAATTTATTTTCTAGAAAAATACAATGCTCAAGTTTAAAATATTTAAATTTTGAAAAAATATAAAAAAAATTTGAGGGAAGCAAAAAAGTTTACGTTTTAATTCAAAAATTATTTTTTAGTCGATTTTTTGAAAAGATAAACGGAAATTTCTGGTCGAATAAATACATTTCTTATCTAGTGAATAACTTTTTTTCTTACTCAAATTTTATTTCAAAGTTACCCTGAACTACGTTTTTCTAAAAATTGTTCTATAATTGCTCGAGCACAAAATTGTCTGGTAGATTCTTAAATTTTTATTCAAACCTTGAAAATTTTCTTCAATTCTTCCGCAATTGGGGTCGCCATTGAAAAAAAACAAATTTGTGGTATAAATTTATCTTTGGACTGAAATTCGGTCACCGAATGTATGAGAAAATAAGTAAAAATAACAAATTATTTCTCTATAATGATCGAGTGCTATAGTTGCACTAGCAATGGTTGATTTAAATATTAACGCCTACTTCTTCTGTCAGATTTTCCTCAAACTGAGGAGTTTTTTATATTATTTTTCTGGAAAAATACAACGCTCAAGTTTAAGATATTCTTTAAAACCGCAACTTGTCACTTATTTTTTGTTCAAACTTTGATCAATGGAATTTGAAACGCTTAGTGAACTTATCTCACTTCTCAATTGTCAAGAAATTAATTTTCTAAATAGTTGATTAAGTGCTTAACAAACTTTCATTGTAAAGTCTCAAGATTAGACTTCCTTTTATATACACTGTATGCGACTGTATACAAGTTATGATTCAAATATTTGAAGTCATATAGATCTCCACCCGAATGAAGTCGGAAAGCCCGATTCAAATATTGCTTAATTTTGCGGGAATTAAGCAAAAAGGAATTCACCTCAGCCAACCATCTCAACGCATTTAGCATTATTCGAATCGGGCTTGCCGACCGCACACGAGGTGGAGATTCACATACACGTATCATTATTATTTGTTGACTAATTCTTCAATTCGGTAAATTTCTAGAATGTGATTCAATGAGTTATGTTTATTATATCATTTGATATAGGGATAAACGGACCTCAGAGTACAAATCCTAACTATTTGAAAAATGCAAAATCTGAGCATTTGATTGGTTCATCTTTTCCTAATCTGACCAATGAAATCGGCCTTTTCTGCAATCAACGGTTTTGATTGGGTGCTAATATCTTGCGTTGTTTGTATCAATCAAATAGTTAGGATTTGTACTCTGAGGTCCGTTGATCAATATGGACTAAGGGCCCTCAGTTGACAGATCATGATTATTTGAATGATTCAAACAACGCGAGATACTAGCACTCAATCAAAACCTTTGATTGCAGAATAGGCCGATTTCATTAGACTAATGACTGTCAGATTTGAGCGAAACAACCAATCAAATGCTCGGATTCCACATTTTTCAAATAGTCACAATCTATCAACTGAGGGCCCTTAATCCATAAATGCCGTCCTCGACAAATTTCGACGAAAAAATTGGAGAGGAATATTCAAAAATGTCAATCAAAGCATTTTCCAAAACATCACATGACCGTCGAAATAAAGTTTCGCATAAAAGTTATTTTTTCATAAAAGTAGTTAATTCTGAAATCATTTTAATTGGTTTCGATATTTATATAATTTTTATTAACAAGAACGGATCTCAATATTTTATTTTCAGATTTTCATTTTGATGTTCCAAAATTTCTTTTTCGTTTGAAAGTTGTTTGTTGACAGTTCTCAACTCATCGCGGAAAATAAGGGTTTCTTGGAGATCGTCTGTCAGCTGAAAAGGTGGTTTTAATTTTTAAAATGTAAACAAGTTCGAAATTCGAAGAACATGAAGGTAAAAAAATAACTCAAATTTTCAAATAATTCTTCATAAGATACAGTATGTGTTTTTTTACTTACGAAATGAAAATTGTCATTTAGGTAATTACGGCCAATAATAAATGGTAACTAGGTGGATTATATTTTCAAACCCTTGACATCGGCTTTAGCTTGTCTTTCAAAATAAAATCCACCTAGTAACTAGGTCCTAGTTACCATTTTTAATTGATTAAATGACAATTTTCATTTCGCAAGTAAAAAAACACATACTGTATATTTAAGTTTTTGTTACGGTTCATTTAAAAACTAACACTTTGTGTCGCCCACAAAGAAAACATCTGATAGCATCAACCATAATAGCGTTGTGTTAAGATAAACCTACGCAAGATGATGAATCCTTTATAAGAGTTTATCATTTAGTATAAAAATTAGCCTTATTACCGTTTCTTCGCAAGATAAGATGCAAAATCTTACCGCTGAAATATTCGAAGAAAGCTTAGCATAAGTCATTTTTAAATTTGCTGAATTCATTTTGTTCAATTTCTTTTCATCAAGAGCATATGTTGGTGATTTGAGTGCTCGATTGCAATCTTTTGTGGTTGAGCATTCTTCAGAAAGTCTTTCCAAAAAATTTTCCTGGTAATTTTGAAAGTCTGAATTAATTTCCGTGTTTTCAAACCCTTTCTCTATAATAAGAAGATCTTCTAGGCATAAATCCGGGAAACTTTTCTTATATTGCAAAATATTTATTGCCATTTTTTAAGCAAAACTCTGATTTAAAGTTTGAATGCGAAATTCAAATAATATTTGTTTATTTGAGCATAATACTTTAAGTAAATACGTAAGTAGACGAGCTTGTGATGTGAAAATATAAAATCGTAAACAATTTATATTAGTTAACTATGTCTTGATAAGGTCACAATTTGTGACTCACGAACTTCTGAAAATTTTCTCAGCATTTATCATGCGTTCCGATTCGGAAACTTCTAAAGTTTAATAAAAATGCAACAAGTTCTCAACCAACCCAACGACAAAATTAAAAAAAAACGTTGCTTCGGATGAGATATTTTTGTGAAAATTGCAAAACAAAATTTCGAATAAAAAAAATAAGCAATTTCATGTTTAATTCTAAAAAAAGACTTTAGTAAATACATTTAATCTTAACCGCGCAAGGGCCTGAACTACTTAATTATTTTATCCGATTGGGTATATGTTGGAAATCAAAATATATTTTAAAATTAGTTCGAAAAAGTCATGAAAAAATCACGATTTTTTAAAATAAATAGTTTTCTCGATTAAATAAAATTGAAGCATGCTACATCTTTGCTTGCGATCTTAGTTTTTGCTCGAAACTGATCTACACTGTTTATTGTTCAATGAGAGTATCAATTTGTTAAATACCTACTAAATTCTCACGCTTTGATTGGCGGAGGTGAGCTTAAGGGAGTTGTGGGTGTAAAATCTAGCTTATTCCAAGCAAATTAAAATCGCTTTAATGTTGGAAATATAGCAGTATTGAATACATTTAAAAATTCATATGTTAATTCAAACCGTGAGGATAACTGATAGAGAAAAAAATATTATTTTGTAATAATTTTCATGGCCAGAGGGCGATTTTAAAGTATGCTAAATTTCAGCTTGTTTTAACTCTCGAATGCGTAATAAAATTCGAATTTTTCAACATATTTTAACACAATTTTCTGAGATTGTGCAAAATTCACGCACTGTTTGAATGCCGTTTTCTGATTATTTGTTTTTAATTATTATCGGCTAAGAAATCAGAAAATGTATTTTTTACAACAATGGAGAATTTCTTTCTTCATCATTTTTCGAAAGAATTTGACCGAAAATTGAAAATATGAGAACGCTAAATTCTTGGCGTTTAACTGGAGTACAATCTCGAAAAAATTCACCACAGTTGTATGCAGCATGTAAAAGTTTTTATCTGATGGAGAAGAAAAATAAAGCACTCATAAACAAGCACTACAATGCATTGACGGTCAACAATTTACTCACTGACTTGTGTTCAATCGAACCGCAAAGAGTAGGCGGACAAAATATATTGCTAATTATTTCGAAAAGTTTGTCATGTAATAAATAAAAGCCACTTTGAATTGCTTGCATATTTTCAACATTAAGAACCCACAAGCCCCTTAAGCAAAGAACTGCGATCGCAAGAAAAAATGTGTCATGCTGTATTTGATGATTATCGATATAGTTTGGTCAATATAGTATACAAGTAACACTCTTGAATACTTTCTATAAAGTCCATATTTTTTAAAACACATTTAAATCTCCATACTGTATGGACCATACAAAAAAAAGAGCTAATCTTAACCTTTTATTCAATTTTTAGGCACAATAATTTTTCAGAGGTGAGACTAAGGCAAAAAATTTACTTTCAATAAATCAGCAATAACATTTTAATGTGACGCAAATGAGGCCCGACTTCCCACATTGCTTTTCGAACCAAACCAATTTCTGCATCAAATATTTTTTTGTTTGTCATTCCTGAAAATGACTGAATGATAAATGTCGAAACGTCGAAAAAACGACAATTTTCACATTATTGACCCTTTGATATACAAATATTGTAAACATTTGAATTTATGATACAGAAAAATTTAAGTTATATTTTTTGTTTTACATTACCAAATTTTATAAGGCATATAAATGAAACGTGTGTGCGATAAATTTTTTTTCACCATTTTTGATGATTCACTGGGTTCGCAACGGACAGCCTGTTACAGGCTACAGATATATATGCCACTAAAACAATATTTTGTTTTATATTTTTATCCTCAAATTGTTTCGAACCTTTTATTTTATAATCAGCTTGTAATTTTCTCAAATCAGATTTTAATTCATATCCTTTAACCAACGGAACACCATCTAAAAAACGTTTACTATCTCTATAGCGCGTGTTCAAATCCCACTTAAGTTGTCTTAGTGATTGTCTTGAGTATGATTATAGGCAAGGCTGCTTGATATTGGGACCGCTAAATTTCATCGGTGTGTAATCACTGAAACAATCACTAAGACAATCACTTAGACAACATTAGTGGGATTCGAACTCGCGCTATAGAGATAGTTAACTTTTTTGAGATGAAGTTCCGTTGGTAAAAAGATATTTATAGGAAAGTAATTTGGTAAATCTTATTGTTTTACTTTTGTGGAGTATGGCCTAAATTTTGTTTTAACAAGTGCTCTGAAAATAGAAATTTAATTAGTCGGCATACAAAATGATTCAAGCTGACAATCTCAGCCTGTCATACGTTGTTGGATGCACTTTGACCAACATCGTGACGTTTTAATTGAAAACAGGGATATTATGATGACCTTGCCAGACAGAAAGTTCATTTTGGCTTTGACAAAAGTTTTTGGCTTATTTCCTTAATCGGAAAAAAATTTCAAGGTAAAAACTTATAATTCTTTCGTTTTTATCTTACATTAGCAACCATTATCTGTCCTACTCCAGCAAAACCTAACTCATAATTTTTATTCACGCTTAGTAGTGGGAAAATATAAATGCCATCAAAATATTTCTTGGATATGATTTGCTGTAAACGATATTAGCAACTGTGATCTTATTCTGAACACATGAGATAGAAGAAATTTCGAGTTATTTTCTCAGTTTATTTCAATTGAGTGAGGGCCCAATATCGCCGAAAGTTTTTTGCCAAAAAGTTTCGACGATATTGTCAAATTCAGCGATATTGGCACTTTCAGCGATATGGGAAAAATTTTTTTAAATTTTGCTCAAAAAATGAAAAACGCGTAGGCGTTCGTAATGCCGTCATATCAAAAATTATACTTATTTTTCACTTAGACGTGCCTGATGATCAATGGGTGGTTCGCCTGGTGAATAATCGTGTGATGTGGTCGGTCAACAGTCACAGTTTTCACATGTGAGTGAAAAATAATACAAGTAATACAAGTATAATTATCGATATGTAGAACAATTTTTGAATTTTATAAAGAGTTATAAAAAATTCGGCGATATTGGCAAACTCGGTGATATTGGCACATTCGGCGATATTGGCACAAGAAGTACTTTAGCTAAAAATCGTGAAAATTCGGCGATTCCGGCAAATTCGGCGATATTGAGCCCCTTGTATCATGTTTTGATCTCTAGCACCCTTTGTGGTGAAAATCAGATGTCAGTTGTTTATATCGTTTCCAGCAAATCATACCCAGGGAATCTTTTGTTAAAATTAATATTTTCTAATTATCACTTTGATGTTCAAAATTGAGAATTTTGCGCACTTTTCTGTCGATTTACAGTCAATCAGACATATCAAAACGTCGGAAAAACCCATTTTTTCCGGCACATTCGAAGAAATTCATGGCTTCTTGTGCAAACATCGAAAAAAATCTCCTAAACACTAAAATTCAGATAATTTGAAAGATTTTCACGAAATCTCGAAAAAATTTCCATTTCAGCTCTAGGATCCTTGTTTTTTTAACTGGTGGACACGTGTTAAACCGCGGTTAACAAGATGGTTGATGAATTTGGTACTAAAGCTTCAAATGGAATCACGAGATCAAGCATAGATCTTTCAAATCTATATTTCTTAAATGTTCGAAATATGATTTTTGTTGAACGCACGAGATAAAAGTTAGTACTTCTGGGGAGTCATTGAGAACAAAAAATCACGCAGATAAAGTTGAAATTTGCATTTCCAACCCTATTAAGTTTAAACATACTTATTTTCTATAATTCAAATTAGAATATCCAATTATTGATTTATTTCTTTGACAGTTAAACATTTTTCGTGTGAAGGCCATAATAGACCGGCTCAAGGTTAGTGGCGATACGTCACAATTTCATTCAATCCAAGTAGAAAAATCATTTACTCTGCATAATGCAGACTGCATTAAACTTTGATCTTTATTTTTTAGGAATTCAATTCGTCCAAATAATTAAACAAATTTTTCTTCTTATAAATTATTTAATTCTATATCAAAATTCAACCCGTACGCACCAAAATCAATACATCAATGATATAATATCATACAATAAAGCAAAAAATTATCATACAGGGGTCCGGTAACCGGACTCCAGTTTGTGAAACACATTAACGCCGCGGCCGGAATCCGCTGTATAATCATATTATACGTCATTACGTTGGAAAGAAATTTCGGAAGGTTTTGAGTTGAATAAGGATGACTATTTTAAATAACGTGTGGCGGCCGTCGGGTGATTTTGGCGTTTTCGATTAATTTATTTTATAATCTGTAAGCTTTTAAATTTTGGCTTCGTTTGAGATCAACAGTGGTTGATCACTAAAATCCCCCTAGCCTTTGACCCCTTATAACCCCCGAAAAAGCTGTAAGGTGGTCTTAAGTGGTTATCAACTGTGTACTTAGATAATTTGACAAAGTTTTGAAGCAATATCTTGAGGTTAGCTTTAAAACAGTTGAGCGTTCAATTGCGCATTGATTTCAAATTTTCAAAAGTTGGACCGCACATAGTTGAGTATAATATGAGATAATAAGCAAAAATTAAATAATCCACGCAAATGGTAAGGTTTGAACTGGGAGGACTAAGGACAAAGTGTGACCGATAGTAATATGAAAAAAGCTCCTAGAGTGAATCAATGCTTAAAACATGTCTCACATGACAAAAAAAAATTAACCATCTATCGGTAAAATAAGTTCAAAATGAGAGTCAAAGAAATTGTTTGAAAAAAATAAATGACGCGCGCCCTAACAAAAAAATTTATTTCTTTTGGTTCTAAATTTTTTTTTTACAGACTCATTTGTATTACTTAAATGATCTGAGATCTAAACGAGATGGTCCATCTCAGATGGAGCTCTATGATAAATTGACAATTAAAACATTTTTTTTTCTTGTTTCATATTTTATTCAGTATTTTTGTTGAAGAAATTTTAAGATTATGACGTAACATCATTGATGTTTTAACAACACAGTTGTTTTTAAATCAAATATTATTTTCTCGTTATATTTAGGAGAAACTTTGGCATTTGCTTTATGCAAAATTACTGCTGAAAAATAAAGAAAAAAATGCTTATTGTTACATATATACTGGAGGAAGAGAAAAACATGTAGAATTCTGTACAGTTGAAAAAAAAATAAAAAATAATACACAATATTTAATTTTGACTTCAGATGACCAGAAAGTAGAAATAATAACTAAAGCACAAAATTGGTGAAGTATTGGTGCCACCAATATGGCATTTTAGTAAGAATTTACAGTATACGTAGAAACCTGACGAGTCATTAGTAGAAGTTAAGAGGCAGATAGTCCGGCAATTTTCTGCAGGTCGAATTGTCTTTATTTCGGATTTTTGAATTCCGATGTTGCAACATCTTCTCCTTCACCTTCTATCACTTCGTCCATCTACCCGTCCAGCACCTTGTCTACCGTCTAGCCCCTTTATGCTTGCCCTTCCCTAACATAGGAAAACAATGAAAATTGTGTTTACAAGCCATATTAATTGCAGTTTATAATTATTAATTAAAAAGTGAAAAAAAGCAATTTTTATCAATTAAATTTATATTATTAAGGGTATCCCTGCTCCAAATTTGACATATTCTCGATTAAATATTAGCCCAAGGCCTCGAAGATATAATTCAGATAACCAGTTTGTAGAACTAGCCTCAACTTGCGAAAAAAAATATGCCAAAACTTTTTTTGTATGACCACACCTTCACACATAAGCGGCACAAGAGCCACCTAAGCCAAAACGGAAAATCTATCTCCCCCCAAGTTTTATTTTGAAATAAACCCAAATTTTAACATACACTGTATAATTAGTAAACAAAACTTTGAACGAGCGCTTTTGTTGATAAGTACTATATAAATTTTAGAATATGTAAAAAACCGGTCCAAAATACCGGTTTTTGGACTTTTTTCATCAGAAAATCTATCTCCTCTTAGGTTAAATTTCAAAATTTACTCAAATTTTTGCAAAAGCTAGCTCTTAACAAACAGAAACTTTGTAAGAGTTTTTGTCAAATTTCGACCCCAAACAAAAAATATGAATTTTTCAAGGTCACGTGAAAAAAATTCCGAAAAAAAATGTGCTTTGATTTTTTCAAAAGTAGGCTCAATAGAAAGCTGGGAAAACACTGAAGAGAAAATTGGTTTACGTCAACCCGATATTTTGAAATTTTAGTGGTCAAATTGAGACAAACGTTATTTTTGAACATAATTTTGCAAAAAATACTTAAAAAAAAATAAAAAAAACGAAAAAATTTCGAAATTTTTGTTGTTGTCATTTAGGTTGTTTTATGCGTTCAAAACATAAACAATTGATTTGGTGCATTTTTATGACATAATAACTGCAGAAAATGTAGGAGCAGGGATACCCTTAAGTGTTATAGAGCCTAGTTTTACGCATTACTGATTTTAGTGGACCACTGTGCTCTCTGTTGCTACTCTTATTTGAAAAAAGTAAGAAAAGCGGCGGTGTAACCACTTGAAAGACAGAGAGGCTTTGGTGAAATCTGACAAGTTTTTTGTCTATTATTTACACCACCAGAATTTCAATATTCCTTTTTTCTTTCAGAGTTGCCGAAAACACAAACCTTGAAAAAATCAAAAATTTTCATAAAGTTCTGAGAAGAAAAATCAAAGTCAGGGACCACCCTACACCTCACTTTTCTTTCGAAACTATATTCTTGCAAAAAAACAATCATCAAGAGTCGGTGCCACTCAGTGACCTTAGGGCATAATTATCTGCAAACAATCTTATTTATTGTACGTCATTTTGACCTTGATTTCATATTCTTTTGACGTCACCAGTACTTTTCAAATAGACGATCTAATCAGCCAGCCTCTAGAAATACTAAATATCAATAATAATTTCAAGGTTACGTTTTATTTAACCTTCAAAGAGTTTGGAACTCTTTTCATTAATAATTTTTAAGACTATAAAGTATCTGTCGAAAGTCAGAAAACCACAGAGACATTCTAAATTAGAACTTATTTTATTTTAGAATTATTAAATTTTTATTTATATTTTTCAATGAATTTCACTCGGCAACTAGCAGCAGTAACAAGACGTACTATCAGAACTACAAATTCTGATACGACTGTTTATATCTTTCCGTGGCTTAATGCAAAAGATAAACATGTTGAACGTTATACTCAAAAATTATATGGTAATATTTTAAACAAAAATCATGATTTGAATAAAACAACCTTATTTTTATGATCAGAACACATTAACGATTTTTCTTAAATTCGAACAAATTTATGCATAAAAAATGCCGATTTCCCAAAATATGTTATTCAGAACTGTTTGAAAATTTATAAAAAACATTGTAGAAAATTTATTTCTGGAAAAACCGATTTCAGAAAATATTTTTTTTGGAAGTTTTCGTATAATCATAATTTTTATAATCTAGTATTAATGTCCGTATTAAACTTGATAAATAACTATCAATGTTGATAATGATAAAAATCGCAATAACCATGCTTTTTAAATCAAGCGAAAATCAGCCTTTTTGCATACAGTATGCAGCAGACTAGATGATTGAACAAACTCTTTAGAAATAGAAAAGTTTTATTTCTATATTTTTCAGTGACACATAAATGTTAGAGCTTCTAAATGTTAGAGCTTCAAAATGACTTCAAAGTCTTTGTCTTAACTGATTGTAGGATAAAAATATGATTTCCCGAAATCAAGTGTCCAGAAATTGGATAGACTTGAAATTTTTTTCTTTTTTATAGAAACATGAATGGAAATTTTCGCTTTTTAAAAATAATATTAACCTTATTTTTCAGACCCTCATGGATTCAATGTTGAAGTGGTTCAATTAACTGCTGTTGATTTCTTCCTGGCTGTTCGATTAATAAAATCAATGAATGAAATATCTGAAGAAATGCAAAAATCCAAAAAGAAAATTATCCTCCACGGATTTTCCGTCGGGGGCTTCGGTGTTGCAGCACTCACACTGAATCTTTCTGATGCTAATAAAAAACTGGAAAACGTTGTCGGCGTAGTTTGGGATTCGCTCGTTATGGGAAATCAAAGTGACCCAGAGACCTATGAAAAATATATGAAGAATGGACTAGTTAAGTCTACACCTCCTTTAATTCAGTAAGTTATTTGAGTTTATATTTATGTCGGCCGAATAAATTTTTGCAATGCATTACTTTTAGCAATTTAAAGTAAAATCTTGACCGCCTACAAAAAACAATTTTAATGGTTCGAATCTCACTCACCTCAAGTATTTGTTTTCAAATTTGATGTGAATATTCATATCCATTATGATGCCCAGATAACATAAATATCGTATTCCCTATTCTTTTAACAGGCAAATAAGATATTTATGTTACCCAGGCAATATCGCTATATCCCTTTATTGCCCCCTCCCAAAGATTTGGTCCCTCAAAAACACGGGGGGTGAGAAAACGACGCGTCATTTGAAAACGAGTTATCCGATTAGGTTCTTAAATAGCTCAAACTGCATAAATATCTAGTGAATAATACACAATAAAAATTGGTCCGAATTAGACCATCGTTTCTATTTTTTACCAAAAACTAATACCTAAACAATTTCAGTAATCTTAGGAAAAAAAATAAAAACATTGGTCCTATTTAAAACAGTTTTTAATTTTTATATAAGCTCAGTTTTATATAAGCTCAGCTATCTAAGAACAAAATTGGATGACTCGTTTTCAAATGACGCGTCGTTTTCCCAACCCCCCTCCCGTGTTTTAAGGGACCAAATCTTTGGGAGAGGGCAATGAAGGGGTATATATATTGTTTTGTATATTTTAAAGTTAACATTTTCTTAATTTTTAAAATACCTACTTTTGATATGGAACATGCGTATGCGAACCAGTATAATAACAATTCACGCAGTGATAAATTTATTGTTAATTATTCAATTTTCGCATTAAAACCGTTCGTTTATGTCAGAATGATATCATCAAAATTATTACTATTTTTTTTTCGCAAAATCAGGCGAAAATTTTTTTTCATCTGACTATTGGAACTACTGGTTAACCAAGTCAGAAGTAATTTTATTGCTTGCTGAAGACTTGATGAGGACAATTTAAGATAAGCTTAAATTCTAAATAATATTATGTGTACAGTAGGTCGATAAATAAATAAGTGTGAAATCAGTAAAGTTTATAAGACATTCTGTTTGGTCTAAATTATTTATTACTCACTATTTTTGTGACCTAAGATTTCTTATTGCGCACCTTTTTTTCATTAAAGTGACAGACTTTTTGTGCCTACACATTTTTATAGCAAATAGGAGAAAAAAAATTAATATCGTTTAAATCGATTTCTTGATGTAAATTATTAAATTTTCGAAAATTTTCATTTCTGTTTCTCTGAATATTTATATTAAATTTATAACATCATCGAAAGACAATTAAAAAAAGCCTATTAATGGGACTAGCGATTATTTGTAAACGATCTATTTGATTGAGAATTTTTTTTAAAAAAATGCATAAAAATTTCTTAAGTTGAATGTAAAAAATATTTTTTTTTAAATCGGTTAAATAATCCTTTTTTTATTAATACTTTTCTAGGCCTGTTGTTTCCATGGTCTTGAATATTTTATTTAAAATATTTGCTTCAAATTGGCCTGTTTGGAACCGCTTTATCAACGCTGCGTTTACGGTTGAAAATTTTGAAAAAAATCCTCATCTCCTATATTACTCTGAAGATGACCCAATGAATCAAGCCAGTGCTATGGAAAACATGAGACATAATTGGACCGATCTGAACATAGATTATCAGGTTCAAAATTGGAAAAAATCGGCACATGCAGCACATTTAGTCAAGCACGAAGAAGAATATTTAAAAGCTTTTAATGATTTTGTAAAAAAAATCCAAAATAAAAATTGAAAATTTATTTTTTATATGCTCACTGTACATTGAAGAGCTCTGGTCTTTTTCTTAAAAAAATGAAAATAAAATTTAAAAGGGTATTTGTTTTACAGTCTCTCACTTGTCACGTATAAAAACATACAATTGAAGGCGTTTGACCATATATTTATCACCATATATCACTTCCTGGAAATCAAGTACTATTAACTATTCCGGGACATCAAGGTTCATCAATGAAAATATGAATCAGAAATTTAAAAAAATTACGAAAAAAAAAACAGAAATTCATTGTTAATTTTTTTAAAACCTCTGCTCACGCATTCAAAGGCAACTCTTTTGTTATCACTCAGAAAAAAAAAGATCCACATGTATGAAAAAATTACTAAAATATTATTTTTGAAATTAATTAGGTGAAACATGTTTTTTAAAAAATATTTTGTGGAAAAGATTTTCCTACTTAGATGGTTAAATTTGATGGCATTTTGATATTTAAAACAATTATGAAATCTGGCATAATATTTTTTTTGCTGAGAGACACAAATGTTAGTACATGATTGTTTCAAATTGCTGAATACAGATTTAATTCCATTCATTTTATCAGTTATGTAACTGAAAAAGTTATTTTTTTAATCGAAAAACGAGGAGCCGCGAAATTTGGTTAAATTCGTGAATATACATATGTCTATTTTTTTTATTAACCAAAAATTACCATTTTTGCTTCTATTTCAAAATTTTGGAATAAGCGTGAAAATTACAGCGTTTTGTCGTTTGTTCAAATATAAACATTGTTAACATAACAATATCTTTCTTTCATTTTTACGCTTCGATCATTCAAATACAAGTTAAAGGTGGGTACCTTATGAAAGTATTTTTGAAAATATCTTGTCTTAATTTTAAGCATTTTAATCAAAAATTATGGATTTTCAGGAATAAGAAGTACTGTTTTGGAAAAGAAACAATTATCGAAATTCAAGTTTCGATAGTAACAGCCCTCCGCGAGGTCATAAGTTGTTTATTCATATCCTGTACCGAATACAGTGAACCAAAATTGCCGCGATTGGAATACGAACCAAATGTGTGTAGTATTCAGTGTATTGGTTAGCTTACTCACGTGACGCACCTGCCTCATTTCAAAAAAATGGTGAGGTCCTCCAACTCCCTAATATAGCTAACCAACACACTGAATACTACACACATTTGGTTTGTATTCCTACCGCGGCAATTTTGATTCACTGTATTCGGTACAGGATATATGTTTCAAAATTGTGACTTAAAAATCAAGGGAGAAATAGGCTTTTCCGCGAGCTTCTTAAAATCAGCTCGAAAAATCGTGTTTTGCATTTTCTAGAGAGAATTTATTTCGAATTTTCAAAAACGATAGTAACAGACCTGCGTGCGTTTCTTGTGGTTCATAGAATCGAAAAATTATTTTTCTTCCCCAAAAATCACGGAGAAATAGGCTTTTTGCTACAAAATATGACTCGACTTTGAAACTCGTTTCTGATTGGTCGAGCTATCAGTGATCTCCAATTATAGTTTTAGATGTCAGATTTAGGTTCAATTAATCTCCCAGGCTAAACAATTAGGTTTAACAATGTATAGTTTTTCAGATATTTGCCCTCAAAAACCATGAAAACGGCATTTCCCACGAGGGGTACCCCCTTAAGAAAGTGGGGGTCGCAAATTTTAGCCTCTTCCAAGGTCCAAACTAGCAAAGGTGATATTCCAAAAACATTTGTAACTAACAGAACCAACCTTCGCAGTAATTATAAACTTAACAGTAATCTGATACAATCCCACCTACGCCGACACCTACGCTTTAAAAAGCCTGCTAAAAAGACACGCAGTTAGTGCCTACTCCTTCAATTTTCATCATTTTTTATTATGATTTTGTGTCAGGCTCCGGACAAGCCTTACGAATAATGCAAAAGCGCTTTTGTTTTAAAATTTTGCTTTCAGCGGACAATAACGCGAAAAAACCAAAAATTAAAATTTTGAAATGGTCAGTTTGGGAGGCTCAGGCAAAAGCTATCTCCTCCACCAGTTTGAAAGATACAGTTTCGACTTATACTGCATCTGAAAGCACAGGACTTGTTTTACAATGCATTAGAGCGTTTTTTTAAATTTTGCTTCGGCGTCTCTTGGGGGCCATGTCAAATTTTCATTTTTAGCCAAATTGTTCGAAATGGTCAGTTTGGGAAGCTCAGGCAAAAGCTATCTCCTCTATCAGTTTAGACGATACAGTTTCGGCACATACTGCATCTGAAAGCACAAGCCTTGTTTGACAATCCATTAAAGAGGTTTTTTTGAAATTTTTATTTGGCGTCTCTTGAAGGCCACGTCAACTTTTCATTTTGAGCCTAAATTTTTGACAAAATTTAAAAATCAGAAAAATTGCTTCAAAATAATTTTTTCCGTAAATACAAACACGTTTAAGGATTTTGGTGNTGAAAAAGATGCCTGGGATTGAAGTAAGCGGCATAATTATAGTTTTTTTCTGTAGTTATCCAAAAAATAGGTGTACGATAAGCTAGTTGTAGATTACGACTTAAATTAGCGTAATCATAGCCGGTTGAACATAAATTTTGTCGTTGCCCCATGAAATTTTCACATGTACATTTCGATAAATTTTACATTGATTTTTTGATTCCATAAAACCCGCAATAATTTTGCGCAATTAAAACCATGTTAAAGAATCATACGGATCATTTTGGGAAATACATAATTATAATAGATTAACATCATTTGAATCTCGTATAAATTTCCCACATTCAAACTGTTCCGAGTTAAATATGTGAAAAAAAATTTAATTCGAGTCGGCTGCGAATATAGCGCAGCAATTTTTTTGATATTGGTATTATAAGTTATAATATACCGATTACACGAACAAATAAGCCACTTTTTTAGTCAACACTTTTATATTATTCGGCTTTTGTAACTGGCTTATCCGATTAAGTTCTTAGATGGCTAAAAAATGGTCCTAATCAGACCATTTTTCCAATTTTTAAACAAAAACTGATAATTAAACAATTTCATTAAAAAATCTTAAATTTTATCTCTATTTTTTTTTGTGTTTAAATGCATTTATTAAATGACTATATCAACTTTATGGAAAAGCTTGAAGTCCGTTGTATTTACTACTATATCCCCTATTCACACTTTTGTAAATGTCCCGGCCCAACTACTTAAAATCACACTACGTTTCCTAATCAGGGCCGGGATATTTACAAAAGTGTGAATAAGGGATATTAAAAGTAATTATTCACAATTATTTGAATCTATTTAAATATAATTTAGTTAATAGTGAATCAAAATTCAAAGTGCCTTTCACGACTTTATACAGGTTCAGGGGGGTAATAGTATTGCAATTTACAAATTCACCCACTCTACCCTATGTCGATCCGAAGGTTTTTGAAAAAAGGTTGCTTTAATCCAAAAATAATTTTAACTCAATGTTACATCGACAATGTAGTCTATAGAATTATGGTAATCATGGAAAATAGTGACGTTATAACGGGACAAAAATACTTTACGAAAAATTTTGATAAGTAACAGTAAAAAATAATTTTTAATAATGGGTTTAGTTGCATTGCAGTATTAATAAGCAGTATAAAAGTGTATTTAGAACATCCATCCAAGTTGACCGAAAATCCAATTCAAAATGCATTGCTAAGGGTTATGTAGAAACTTAAAGAAAAGAAATTTAAGGAAAAATAAACTAAATATTTTGCTCAGTTTGAGCTATCTAAAATTTTAATCGGATTAGTATTTTTCAAAAGTCGAATTATATACAAATTTTTACTAAAAAAGTGGCTTATTTGTTCGTGTGGGCCCCGTAATTGATATAATTTTTAATGACTTATTATGTATAGGCAATAAAAAAGTTATCCCACACGAGGCGTAAAAGAGCAAAAATAATATCCTACTCTTTAGTGCCCTGTATAAAACATTTATCACTTTTGTTTTATGAAAGTCAGTATCAAGTTAACAACGGCGAATATTTTGGTGGTGGTTTTGAAGCGATTGCATGAAATAATAAAGAGTTTGTTAACTGCTTTTCAAAACTTAAAAAATATCGCCTAGAAAATTATTCACATAATCGTTCCAGGTTTAAGTTNGATATTTTTGTATTACGGATATTTTGGAAAATTTTTTTCTAAGTTTCATAGCCTATGAATCATGAGGTAATTAACTTTACAATAGACGCGACTTTATCCCAAATCAGCGACAGCCACACCCTTATTCGTTGAAGTTTGGTCTTTTTATTTTTGAGTTTAGAAGCCTCACCCGTGTTCTCAAAAACTCGCTGCTGCCCCCTGACCAGACCTCGACAATACCCTGGGCCCAGGGGTCGGCAATACCTGTCATGTCCTTGTCCTCCTGTCCTGTCCAGAAATTTCCAAATCTTGTGCCGACCCCTGCTTGGGCCAGACCTCGGAAATATTCTGATTTCGCAAAAAGCACTCAACTTAATCCCCTNCGTTTTTTCAAAGCGCGCGGTTTCCATTTATTCTATTAAATCCCGCTTTTCCGTCATTTAAGATATAAAGTGAATTAAATTGGGTTCAACTGTAAGATCACTGTATAAATGAAACCCCTTGAATTTACCACCTTGACGACCTTTAACGAGGGAACCTATTGTCAGATGACCACGAAGCCGTCATCTATAATTTTTATGAGGGCAGTTGAGAATCTAATGAAATAATTTATATCAAATAACAAGCCAACTTTTTTGCGTAAAGACCCCATTAAATTGATTGAGATGAATACAACGAGTAATTTTTAATTTTATATTTTTTAAACATTTAGAGTAGAAAATTGGAATAAATTGTACAGGAGCCCTATTTAAGGGCCAGAAAACATAGTTACAAAACATCATGGCGCGTTTCCTTAGCTTCTTTTAGATAAAAAGGCATTTTTGGTAGTCCAACTTTCTGGAAGGCATCTCTCACTTCGACAATCAATTGGTTGATTTTGTTGATTTGGTCGGTATTGTAAATTTCCCAGTTTAATTCCGTCTTTTTCCGTTTGAAAGTCTCCATTGCAGTCAAACCCTTGAGATTAACAATTTGGATAAAAAATATACATATAATACATATATAAAACATATAATATATACATATAAATCATATTGATTAATAAATTTTCAAAACATAATTTTATTTTGAAAAACGATCAGAAATTCTGATTCAGAATATCTTTTAAACAGCCAAATT
>SCLH01000063.1:241056-258397 GCA_004367855.1 Oikopleura vanhoeffeni | reverse complement strand
TAAGAACCCAATCATCAAAAAAACTTTTTCGAAATTTTCGCATTTTTTCGATTTTTTTCTAGGTATTTTTTAAAAGATGAAGTTAAAAAATAACGTTTGCTCAAATTTGACCACTGAAACTTCAAAATATCGACTTGACGTAAGCCAACTTTCTCATCAGTGTTTCACTGGATTTCTTTTGAGCCTACTTTAGAAAAAATCGAAGCAATTTTTTTCGGAAATTTTTTGGAAAATGACCAAAAAAAATATATTTCGAGTTTTAGCTGTCAATTGCAAAAAAGATTGTGTTCATCTCTTACATATGTTCTAAGGAGTACTTGATAAAATTTTGAGCCATTTTGCAAATATATCCTCGGAGGAGATAGATTTCGAAGTCTGAAATTGTGAAAAATAGTCGGTTATTTGGCGTTCTAGAATTGTTCAGTCACCGGATCAAAATAAGCTTATGTTTAAAGTTTGACATACTACCGTTACGTTATCTGTGAAAATTTGAGCTCAATTTGATATACCGTCTGGGAGGAGATAGATTTTGCAGTTTGAAAAATGTCACCTTGTTACGATAGTGTACCTATTGGTGTAATGGTAAAAAATATTTTGTGATGTATTTTTCGCAAGATTAAGGATAGATCTATAAATTAGCATTTTCGTTTTTTTTCATAAACTGTTATTTTTCAGTATATTTCACCGAGAAAATGTCAATCATAGTCATACGTATGGCGGCCTACCCCTTAAGTGGTTTTCATAAGTCAGCAGATTGGTACATTTTTTCAAGAATAATTGAAATAAACAAATTTGGAAATTATTTTTTATTTCTTAATTTCAATAAAAGGTTTTCTTACAAACGTTCACATTTTTAATTTTTTTAAACATAATTAACTAGTTAAAAATAAAAAAACACTTTTCACTTGTTTCAGTGATCCATTTCCACTCTAACCCGGTCGGGTTACCCAACTATAAAATTTTTTTTAAGGACATATTAATAAATTTCATTCCATTTCGGTGTACTCCGCTATTTAGTAAATTCTAATTTCTCTGCACAGCTCGAAAATTTCTTAAATTCAAAGTTTTTTCCATGAAAAGGTAAAATTGGCAAAAGTTGAGACGAAACAGGCTTTTTTTGAGATAGCAAATTGACCTTAAGGCAGTGTACGAACCGCAATTGGACAAAAAATCGTATAATGAGGTATTTCTAAACGTTAAAGACTTATATTTCCTATATTTGAATCATTTAGGTGGTATTTTAAGTCCTTAATAACCCTCGAAAGTACTTCAGAAAAATCTTTTGTTGCAATTTGATTTTGGAAGTTGTTGGGGCTTATTTCATCGCAGAAAAAAATAAGAATAATTTTTGAAACGTCATAAACAATTTGAGTCAGAATAGGCTATTCAATTATTTCTGAGTGAAATAAAAAAAATATTTTTTTGTTTCTACCAAAATCAAATTCTCACTGGGTTCCGGACTCGCTGGAGAGACAACGGAAGTTGTCAAAATATCTTTGAGCATACGCAAAACGATTATTGTTTGGTCCTTAGTTTGATCACTCTTTTGATTCAGTGAAATCTCAGCTTCAATTGGTGTACTTTTGTTCCGATCAGACAAACTTTTTTTTCGAACGACTTTTCTTTTCCGGTTACTTATAGTCATATTTCTAGAATTCCAGGTGAAATTCAAAAAAATGGCTCAACATATCATAACCTCCTATCCCGACTACTGTGATAATTTTTCTAGACGCTTTGTATGTGGGCCTAAAAGAAGATCGATGTTTGAAGCGAAAAATTGTGAAATCGCGTTCCAAAAATGATTCTAGAAATTCAAGAGCCGGTTCAAACGAAATTGGCTCCAACATATAGTAATCGACTCTTCGTACTCTTGTGTAAATCTTAGACGCTTCTGTATGTGGGGTTCTAAAAGCAGATCGATTTGAAAAAACCGGTTTAGTGCTCTAAATGACCTCCCACGCTGGTGGTGTGTGATGTAACAGTTAAGTTTGAGATATGGAAAGTCGCTTAGCGAAGGCTAGGCCTATAAAGAGTACGCGCAGATTTTCCTAACTGCCCAAATTATAAGTTGGCGGGATTGAAAGGTACAGATTGACGACGCCCACCCCCTTAACTTAAAAAAAAAGCCTCGAACATTAAGGAACGAAATAGCGTTTCAGGTTCGAATAATGTAACCATAAGATATTATGGCCTCTAATTGAACCATAAAAAAAGATATTTCAAAAAAAAATTCGTCTGATTAACAAGAAGGACAATACAAGGCATGACGCGTTCAGCTAAGGGAAAGTGCATTTTATTAACAATATAATATTTAAGAAAGAATTTATTTTTCGTAGAAAAATACAATATATCTATAGTCACTTTTTTATGACATTATTGATTAATTATTTGCCCTTATAGTTCCTAGATTACATTGTACAGTGACATGCCTAGCGAACTTTTGTTAGTAAGAATAAAAATAAAGGATTGTCTAAAAATAATATCTGGCGATTAACAGTCACAGTGTATGTAAGCTTATTTTCCGTTTTTACGTGGAACAGAGACTTGTTTAGAGCTTGAAAATGAAAAAAAGCGAAACAAAAATATGAGAAATTTTCCCTTAAGTGGTTGAAATGAGAAAATATTTGACTGTCAAGGTGTCGAACGCTTCAAAGTTTGTTTCATCGTTTAGAATACCGATTTTTTATTAATAGACATATGATTCCTTTATCACTTTTTTTGGTTAGAGCGTAGCACTTGACTGCCGTATTAAAACGTGTGATTTAACGTTGGTGGCTACGCATTCCTAACCAAAAAGTGATATAAGGGATAGTCTTTGAATAAAATATGGTATTCTAAAGATGAACAACTTAAGGGATTATCTGAAATTTTCTTGAACTTTTGCAATTTCACGTTTTAGCTAAAAAAATTTTCAGTTGCAAATATTGCGAATAAAATCGATATCGCGGGAAAATCGCTAGGCTTCTGTGAAGTTTGATCACGTCACGTTTTTCAAAAATGTACATTTTTTCAAATATACTTTTTTTGCATTTGGGTTGATTGTGTTTGGCGAAGTGTACTTAAGTTCTTCCAAATTCTAGTATTTTATTTCCTAAAGAACCTGTCAAATATTGAAGTCATGTTTCAGAACGCCCTGGCCTTTTTTCTTATTATTTGACAGACTGAACTTAATTGTCTGTCCCAAAATCGCCGAGAGTGCCAATATTGCTGATCTATGCCAAAAAACTCGCCTCCTATACGGTTTTGAAATCTTGAGAAAGTTCAAGTAAATTGAAGAGACGGAGATTCAATTTGATAATTAAATTAAACTTTCACTTGCCTTTATATTGCGAAGCAATCTAAGATTAAAAAGACAAAAGTCTTTAAACCCAACATGCAAAAATGGAGTTTTTCAAAACAGGAGAAAGTTGTCCATTTCATACTAATTTTTTTGAGAAAGTAGTTACAGAGTCTCACGATAATGCCCTATTTAGTTTTTGTCATGGAGGAGAAAGCTAGTAGGAGGCAGCTTGTTCTCCAAAAACTCTTGTAAAAGTCGCTAATTATTCCAAATGTGCTCAAAAAGGAAAGAACTTCCAGCTAGTTGATTTTGCAAATAGCTATATATATAAACCATAAACATTCAGTGAAATTATTCATTTCAAAAAGTCCGAAAATGTTACGCGTGGATAATTTTGGTTACTACTGAGAGGCTCTTTGTTGAGTAAAGATACTGTATTTCGTGAACCTTGGATTTCGCAGATATCGTTCAGACGCCATTCTCTGAGTGTACATCGCCACTCGGTTTGCTTATGTTCAATTGTTTAGTTATTCACCATCTGCTGGAAGTCTGCCAGATTAGTTAATGATGAACTCAAATGTTCTTCAGCTTTGCCCTCCGAATTGAGCAGATAAGGTAGTGTATTATCCCTTTTCCACCTTTTGATTAATCTAAGAGATTGTGGTTGAGGGACAATCCTCACACTCCTAAGGACCCGTTAGTCCACGTCATGAGGCCGCTTTCTCTTCTTTGTCAGCCCCATTCTCAGATTAATCACAAAGGTGATAAACAGTATTTTTGTCGGAATTTAATACTTTCCAAGGACGACAAGATTCTTTTATTAATTTCTAACTGCATTTTCGTTTATCAGCGTGTTATATCGATACGAAACCGTCCAGGAGAATTTGAGCTTAGTTTCTTAGAATAAATTTCATTTTATTTGGCCTTCTTAAAACCACCTTATCCATTAACTTCCTTAGGTAGCTGAAACTAGCAAAAATTCTGAGTTAATAATAAAATAAAATTTGTCCGAATCAAAACCAATATTTGGTTTTTTCTGAGATTACTGATAATTGTTTAATTATCGTTTTTGTTTAAAAAGTTGAAACATTGTCTGATTTGAGATCAATCTTGTGAATGTTATTTTTTGTTAATAATTAATGCTCAGTTTGAGCTTATCTAAGAACTCATCGGTTGGCGGCGTTCTCAAAATCCGAATTATATACAAATTTCATTAAAAATAAAGCTAATAATGTTTTAGGAGTTCTAATCGGAAATTGATTAACGCCCTCGGTTCGCAATCGTGACGATTTTCACAGATACTAGCTAGTAAGAGTACTCACGATCATTGTCACACAAGTTAGTTTTGACACAAATATACCATATTTTTTTTCTTTTCCCACCTTTTAAAAATAGAAAAGACATTAGGCAATAACTTGAACTGCAACCGCACAAATTTTCCTGCATTTTTAAAAAAACATTCCTTTTTATAGGTCAATTCCGGAATTTATCCTTCCCAGGACGACAAAATTCAGGCCGTCAAGAAAAGAAGATGTGGTTGATTTCACCACCATGTCCTGATTATTCATTTCAGGCAAATTTTAAACTCAAATAAATGGAATTAAATTCAATACACATTCGGATAGACTTATCGAGTAAAAAATGATATAAGAAGATAAGCTCAATTGTTTCTTTGTCACATTAGTGGAGCTGGATTTATGACTTTATATATGTATACAGTTTAAATAGGTTAAATCGATCAACGGAGTTAATATGTGATTTTCATTTTAATGACATTTCTCCATAAAAAATAAATAACCAATTTTAGAAGAGAATAACATCTAATTAAAACGCTTGCTGTAATATCAAATTTTTGATAACGTAAACGGAGATCTGTCTCGGGTGTTTTACTCGAATTCTTTTTTTTTGGAGGGAGTTCGTTCCCTCTTAATTTGATATTACCTTTTTATTCTGTTTTCTCCCTGTATTTCTGAAATTCAAAATTTTTTAGAGGACCAGTTAATTAAAAAATATCAAGTATTGCCCGAAATAAATTTATTTCAATACAGTAAAATAAATAAATGCGAAATATTACTTAGTGAATAAGTTACTTGGATGTGTCCCAAGCGCCTTCTTTGTTCAACCATTTGCATAGCAACGTAATGCGCATTCGCTCCCATTGAGCTCGTCGTCTGTAACATCACATCGAGAAAGCATTTATACTAATGGCTGATTATAGGTTAACGACGATGGCATACTTGTAATCAAGCCTCACCTGGTATGGAGTTATGAACACCGAAGTTTGATAGAAAATCGCCAAAAAGAAGTGTTCTTACGCGATCATAGGTTTATCTAGGATTGAGCCAAAAAAGCCTGCTGAGAAAATTTTTTTAGCAGCTCAAGCAAGCGAAATTTTATAACTTCTCTCACAGAAATTAACAGCCCGTTGCCCCTAAACCACAAGTTCTTTCAAATTAGAAAAAATCAGTACAAGTAGCGAAGAAGTCTGTTATACTTTTTTGCCGCGTGACATTCAATTAGGTTGTGGCGTGTGACAAAACAAATACAAATTAACAAAAGTATTTTGCAAAAAATAGCCGATTTTTGCCATAGTGGTCGAGAATCTAGACTAAAACACTTCTATATATTATAATATTAAAACAACTACAACATCCAAATTTTGAGTCCAGCGGAATCTCGACCTTGAAGATCCATGACTAGACATACTTGGCTTACTATTTGTTTGTAGAATTTTTTTATTTAAAGTGCGTGTGTGTGAAATCGGGCAAGTTAAATGAAAATCTAATAAAATTGTCATTTTTTTATTCATCTAATCATTTTTCCCTTAAAATTTGATTTGTCTTACTTATCAATTAATTTTCATCAAATTAGTTAAAATAATTATATGTTCGCCTCAAATTTTCAATTTAATGTACATGTATTCTGTTAACAGATTTTGTTGTTTGTCCGCTTTTTTCTTTAAAACAAAAAAAAACTTAAATAAAAATGTGAAACTCCCTAAATATTAAGTTTCTTCATGTATATTTTGTGGTATCTGTTGTTTCAAAACACGGCGACGCAAAGGAAGTTACATAAAAAAAACGAACTTGTTAAATTCGAAACAAAAATTGGCAATGTATCCCGAGACAACTGCTTGTTAGCTATGTGTAAAGCGAATTATACTCCTAATTGATCTAATGATGCGTTGAATTTTATTTATCGAATCGTAAACATAAATTTTGGGCTACGACATAATCCCATCTCTATTATTGAACGAGGATGTTTCTTGGTGCTTGACCGGATTAACACGGCGGCTGATGCAAATATTTCAGCGCCGCCGCTTCTGCTATCCTTTTCACGTGAAATTGTTATGAATAAACCCTAAAAATAATTTTGGTTTTGAAATTTTTTTGATTGATTGTCTTCCAATTACAGTGTTTCATAAACGAGAATTTGGTTTTTCGAATATTATGGTGCCAGAAAAATCGTGCTCACCTCTACCTGTTATCGACTTTCTGCTTTTTAACCATGATTATGGATAATGTAAAAGTTACAGAATTTCATTATCGAACTGGTCTTGTCACTTTATCAATTGTTGGTACCAGTAAGTAAACAAACAGTTCCGTAAAGAATATCATAGAACATTCATTTAATAATTATTACCAATAAGTGGAAGGTCGTTTCTGAGCGGTGGATATTTTTGCGTAGGGTTGGACTATAATCATATCATCAAGCTAGATAGCGCCATGTTTAAAGCTTCTAACCTGCGCTTGGAACAGAACCCAAATTTTTTAGTTTATAACTTAATTTTATGAAATATGATTAAAAATGTTAAATTTCATTGTAGGGCCTGTATCCAGAAATAAATATTTCTTATTTCCTTTTAATGAGGCCTTCGTACATAAGCATAAAATTAGTAAAGAAATCACACGCCACGTCTACTTTAAATTGGTATTTTTTTTTACACGCCTACGCATTTTTGGTCCATTCAGTACATTCCTAAACTTTAAAAGGCAGTATAAGAATTTACATTTTCAAGTTTTTTTCTGTTAACGTCCTGAATGAAAACGGAATCGAAAAAAGAAAAACGTTGGTATCTTATAACGATATTTTGTTGTTGATTTTTTTTTGTTATTATAGCTTTCGTAAATTAATAATAAATTTGCTTTAGTAATGAATTTTTGGAATAAGGAAATGACCAATATAATTGACCATATCCAGGCATCATTATCTTCCTTATTATATTTTGCTAATAATTTCTTGCAGGCGACTTCAAATTTCCGTCCCGGCCTTCTCCAAGTTCTGAGCTTCAGTTTTAAGTTGATTATCAACTAATTATTCAGTTCTTGTGCTGCGTCAGATCTCCTTCCTGTCCGATTCTTAATTTTTGATCATAGAAAATTTAGTCAGGGTTGCAATGATGAAACTACTTTTTCCAGTTTTCTCGAGCTTCAGCTACTGGTTTTCATTTCTTGACCGGTAATTGTAGTCCTGCAGACCAATCATAGAGAGCAAAATATCATTTGGTTCCTTCGAAAATTCGGAATATTCGCAGATCTCGCATAACTTTTTCCACACCCTAAAACCAGATGTTAAAGTTTTGGATAAACTAATACATCAGTTAATAAAATCAACCTTTGCAATTAAAAATTGTTTCGTATAAATAAATGATTTCAAACCAATAAAATAACATCTGACGCACAAAACTCATGTCACATTTGTCTGGTTTCGTTAAACTTAATGGACAAATAATTAAGTAGCTTGATGCTTTATCAAACACATGAGTGTTATTCGTATTCTATGATTTTGTTTTTTATAATGAACTGAGAAAAATTTATGTTTTGAAGCATATCTCGCAAAAAACATCATCTTCAATATCCTTTTACCAACGGAACCCCATCTCAAAAACGTATACTATTTCTATAGCGCGAGTTCGAATCCCACCAATGTTGTCTAAGTGATTGCTCGAGTGATTACACACCGATCAAATTTAGTGGTCTCAATATCAAGCACCCTTGCTTATAATCTTACTCAAGACAATCACTAAGACAACATTAGTGGGATTCGAACACGCGCTATAAAGATTGTAAACGTTTTTTAGATGGAGTTTCGTTGGTCAAAGGATATGGGCTGAGAAGCTAAAAAATTTTTAGTACCAATTCGGGATAAAGAACAATCTTCGATACATTTAAATCATTTTTGATGATATATTTACTCTCGAAGCCACTGTTTTGCGTTAAGTACAGTAAATCACTTATGGTCTCGACACCACTTGAAACTCAGGCGCTGATTCAAAATTCACCGGCAACAATGAATGACTTAGTACTTTTTGCGCTGATTCAACTTTGTAAAAAACTATGTGCATATTAGCCAGTCACCTATCTTCAAATTTTGCCGCACAGACATATTATGTTGCTATGACTTTATTTTAACCTATTAAGTTGATATCAAGTCGCACCATCAAATTAAAAAATTAATTCGGGTTTTACGGGGTGAAAACTGATAGAATTGGCCAGATTTCGTTTAGCCGATCAGATATTTGTTTTTAAAAGCTGATTTTTTTGTATAGGACCTGAAATCAACACCTGATATTGGTTTCAAAACATGACAGGCTAGTGCATATCGTTTTTTTCAAGGAAATTAAGAAATCTAAATCTAAGTTAATTTTATATTTTATGCTTTTTTGCGTTTTATCCATTTCCTGTTTTTCTCTCCTCAAATACATTTCCTGTTGTTTATGACTGATGTGAAGCGCACCAAAAGCTATCAATCTAACTTCAAGAGATAAGGTTTGTACACTTTTTAATTTTTTCTGGTTAAATTCAAATAAAGTATTTTCAGCCATGGATCGTAATTTGCGAGATTCAATCAAGTCAGGAAAAATGTGAACCATATATGCACCAATATAACGACAAGATTTGTGAAAGTGTGAAATACCAGAAATTTGATTTTCGGCAATGACTTTTGAACGTGAATTTGAGGTTTCACCGATTTTGAAAATTTGCTTCATCGATTTTTGTTATAAGTTACAAATTTAAGACTATACTGTCTGAACTACTAAGTATACTGTTAAAAAACTATACAGTATAGTCTATACTGGTATAGACTGGTTACCGTATGGTTTAGTCTATACCGTATATCTAAAGTAACCTATAGACTATACCGTATAGACGATACAGTATAGACTTTACCGAATAGACTCAAGTCTATACTACAGCAGTTTATATCCCCTATTCACACTTTTGTTAATATCCCGGCCCTGATTAGGAAACGTAGTGTGTTTTTAAGTTGTAGGGCCGGGATATTAACAAAAGTGTGAATAAGGGATATACTGTAGCAGTTTATATATTATGAACTTTATTGTCTAGACGTTACTGTAGGCTCTACTGTAAACATTCTGATATAGTTTAGGTCAAACATGCATTTACGGAAACGCAAGGAACCAAATAATTTTTGTTTTCATTTTTTCCGAAAAAATAATATAAATCCCCACTTCGTATACGGTCGGAAAGCTGTATTTAAATATTGATCCTTCGGCGAAAGTGATGCAATCGGCTTATTAGCTAAATTTCATATGGTTAATTAAGAAAGTTCACCTCAGCCAATCACCTTAATGCATTGATAATCATTTAAATACGGCATGCCGACCGATCACGGGATGGTGATTCATAATTTTTGAACCAATAAACGCTCATGGATCGACGGTATTTTTAAAGGGCACCTTCGGCGTTATTTTTATAGTGTATTGATTTTCGATTGTCATTTTCCAGCTACTAAAACAACTGTTGATGGAACAAAATAAATGAATTAAATGTGTTGGATGAAATCGTGTGCAATGAAACATTTTACTTCGTGAAAATATAAATTTTGAATAATTTTAATGATATGAAAAAACTTGGTTAACTGAAAAAACTTGAAAAAATTAATAGAAAAATTAAACATTTGTTTAATTTGTAGTTTATTTGTACTGCTGATTTTTGCCTACAGACGTTTGGTAGCAAAAGAAAGGAATTTTGAAAAAGACGACAGAAAATGTTTACTACTATTTATGAGGTTAATTTCGAAAAATATTAAATTTAAATATTTAAAAAACTATGCAATTGTAAGGAGCTATTAGACTTTCTGGAATAGATGATAATCGAAAATTAAAACAGCATCAAAATATATTTTTAAACATGTTACATGTATAAAACAAAAAATATATTATCATTTTCTCACAGGAACAACACTCAATCCTGCCGAAACTAAAGTCTCTGAACAAAAAATGACTGCTGAAGGTTTATATAATATTAAGTAAATATTTATTAACAAATAAACTTTTTAGACATTGCGATGGAAAAGGCGAAACAAGTTGCAAACCTTTTTGCAAAACCAGAATGATTCAGAATCTGTTTAACTTTCAAAAAATAAATGACCAATGTTTATGAAAATGCGTCGAAAGGGTTTTATTATACCATCCAATTTTACGGAAATTTCATCGAGGCAAAATGTTATTCTTTGGGAAACCAATATTGACTGTTTTTGCTCGAACTCAAAATGTTATTTTTAAGTTTAGACTCTAAACTTTAGAGATTATCAATGTCTGAATTTTAACCGTCACGAAACCTTTTACCTTGAAATTGTGTTACTCTCAAAAGTATTTTCTAGTTATTTTCTGACCATGTTAAATTTCACGTTTGGAAAAACCATTACATTTTGCCTTAGCAACGGCCTTTTTTCTGACATTCATACCATATATACTGTGGTATATAAAAGATCAATTCCATAGGTAGGGTCAGTACCGGGAGATTTATCTGCAAAACTTGTTTGCGAGTATACATTTTTGGTTGGTTTTTTGAAACTTTTACTTCAAGAATCCAAGCGCAGAAAGACTACCAATTGACAAAAAAACGAGTAATTAAAATTAGTATGTTCGAAAAAAACAAAATTTTGAACGTATCTTTCAACCGTTAAACAAGCGTTTTCATTGCAAAAATTAAAATTTAATCATAAAACTATTAAAGGCATTAAGAAAAAAATTATTTTGTCAATTTTTTTACACTCTAAATGCGGATTTTAGATCAAATGCACTTTATAGTAAAAGTTAGCAGTGTGTGACAATGTATACTTTGCTCATGTTTCACCAAATTAAGAATGGATTAGTGTGGTACTTTTAAAGAATTTAACCAAGACGATTTAAAATTAGGAATCAAAAAAGTCAAAAATGAGTACCGATGTTATTGAGCCATCATGTGGAAAATTGTTTTCTGGTCATTTTAAGACGCAATTTTTTTTTGAACAATGGTTTCAAAAAATGGATTTTTCGGTGAAATTTTCAAGATTTTCGAAAACATTGATACCAATTTCAGACTTTTCAAATTCTTTATTTCAAATCGTCCAAACTCCTCAATTGACCTGTCAGCCTGACAGTGTCAGGGAAGGCTTTTTCGCGTGAAGAGTCTCTACTGGAGACGCATGAGACGAATATCTCGCGTAACGAGTAGCGCCGCTCAGTAAAGTGTCTTGTCACAAATCTTCAAAATCTAGAATGTGGTGTTCGATGTATTGAGTCAACAATAAAGAACAAAAACCGGAGGGGTTCAACGTTATCAACATCGACAAACATTGACCAAGAAATTTAATTCTACAAAATACAAAATTTTATTACTATTGTTTAACTATAACTAGCTTAAACTTTGATTTAAAAAACAGTTTTCTTGGTCCACCTAAAGTTCCCAATTACTTCCTCAGTCAATTTTGTTGCTCATAATCAGTAGTGTTGAAGTTTTAATTATATCTCCAAGTATGTACTCCAATATTTCATGCATTAGGTATGGGTGAACCCGGGTGTCAAAATGAGGTTTCTTATATAGGGCACACTTTGAGAAAAATCCGAGGAGCCATTCTGTGTCAAATTTTAGGAGATTATTTTTTTGAAAATTTTGTGACATTAAATTTTGGAAATTTTGGTGCTTTTCTCATCGGTGAAAATAAAGTTCTTTAAAAGTTCATTTTTGACCACGGAAAATGAATTCCTCAGGGTAAACTGTCTGGAAAAACATTTTTTTATTCAGATTTTTGTTCAAAACGGCATATTTTTGGAGCTAGAAAATCATGAAAATCGGCATTTTTTCACAAAATCAATTTTTTTTTGGGAAATTTTGAAATACGTACAGGCTATTTTTTACATGTGTTATTCATAATTATGACAGGTGAGAAAAAAAAATTCTCGCTTTTCATGCGTGAAAAAAGTCAATTGGAGGACCTTGAAAATCCTCCTTTCTCAGGTCATCCATCCTAATGCAAATATACTCTACGTCATGCCTAATTTCAAAGGGTTTTTTTTTTAACACGTAGAATTCATCTTAAATATCCTCGTATTCTTAGGATTAAAGTTTAATGATGAAGAAAAACGACTTTGTAGACTGTTGGCTTGAAGTGACTCTACGAGTTAAACAAGGGAATATAAAATGAAGTTAACTTGATAAAAATAAATCAAGTATTTACTACGAGTTTAGGTGTCAGTTTAGAATCTAAATTTTAGATGTCAATTTTTTGTTTTGTGAAAAATTCAGCCGGTAAATGCGAAAACCAAATGTTTTATGATAAAAAACGTGTAGTACATCTTCTAAGTAGAAATTAAGACAAAAATAACAATTAAGATTCCTAAAAATAAACTAAAATAAATGTTTCAGGTTAAAACAGTTCAGAACAATTTGTTGTCATTACATAAATTTTTTTGTTTTATTCAGTTTATGATAAATAAAACAAAAAATCTTATCTTAGGACGACAAATTGTTCTGAACTGTTTCAACCTGAAACATTTATTCTAATTTATTTTTAGAAATCTTAATTGTTATTTTTGTGTTTATTTCTACTCAGAAGCAGGGATCGGCAAAACTGGATTTGATCGTATTGGAATTATTGCATCGGATTGGATCGATCCAATACAGTTAAAATTTTACCTCCCTCCGATACGATCCCATCCAATACAGCTAAAATTTTACCCCCCTTCGATACGATCCGATCCAATACAGTTAAAATTTTACCCCCTTCGATACGATCCGATCCAATACGATTTTTTTATTCATCATGCTGATCCCTGCTCAGAAGATGTACTACACATTTTTAATCATAAAACATTTGGTTTTCGTGTTTACCGGCTGAATTTTGCACGAAACAAAAAATTACATTAGGCTACCAAAGGATAAGAATCTTCAGGTTCAACACGTATTGAGAAGCAGTGTTTTACAAATTTGAACAGATTACTAACCTTTTTTAAAATTATCGAAAAAAAAAAAACATTTTCCAGTTAAAAATTTCTCCGCCACGACCGTCTCTTTCATTTTGTAAATTTTTGGCGTAACAATTAATCAGCAATCAAGGCTTGAAAATTGCTACTGTTAAACTGGTAATCACACCATGTCCGATTCTTTTCGCTATCTTTCAGTATTAACGTCTATGTTTTGTACTGTTTAAAATCTATCGAACCTCAAACACGTGAAGTCAAACAGTGTCTTTTGGCAGTAAGTGGTTTATATGCGCGCTTTCAAAATCGCAAAAAAATGAAAAAAAAATTAAAATTTAGCGAAATCGCAAAAAATTAAAGTAAAGCGAGATTTAAATCTAGTGAATTCAGACTCTGAATTTGAGAGTTGAAATTTTGATTCATTTTTATTCGCATTTTTTAGTATTTTCTACGAAACAAATATTTTCAGTTTCAAATCACTAAATAAAAACAATTTTTAATCGAATTGAGTGAATTAAAAGTCTAAATTTTAAACTCTTAATTTTAAGGAAGTGGTTGTCGCATTTCAAGGGGTTTTCAAAAGCGAATTGTCGCAAAATTACGAATCGTTCGACCAACTTGTATCTCTCTTTCATATATTTGAAAAAAAATCTTGCATAATAAAAAAACAAAAGTGACGGATGACTCGTCAAATCAGAAACGTGTTTACTAAAGTGACGTAATATTTTTTTTTAAATGTATCTCCTCCCTGAGCTTTAAAGGTTCATTAATGATTCATGATTTAAATTAACTGGACAGAATGTGAGCAGACCGCTGAGCAGAGTTTTTTGAAAAATTGAAAAATTTTGAATTTGGCTTCAAAATCACCAAAGAACAGTATTTTGCACTAGTTGACATAGGGTCAAAATAATGTTTTTGGAGATTCTGAAGCCAAATCAAAGATTTTTCCAAAAACTCTGCTCAGCGGTCTGCTCACTTTCTGTCCGGTTAATTTAAAACATGAATTATTGTTGTACCTTGAAACCTCAGGGAGGAGATACATTTTGACAAAAAAACAAATTTTGAAGGTTTAGTGGTCAAATTGAAACAAACTTTATTTTTCCACTTAATTTTCATAAAACTACATGTACTCAGAAAAAAATAGAAAATACTTAAAAATTTCGAATTTTGTTTTTGTTCTTATTAAGGTTGTTTTGAGCTTTTAAAACATAAACGATTGATTTGGTGCATTTAAATGACATAATAACTGCATAGAATGTAGGAACCAGGATACCCTTACACATCAGAAATTTTTATTTAACAATGTTTTTTCAGAATGAAAATTAAATGCCATAATTAAAAATTTGTTTTTTGACATATGCGAAATTTTTTCTCAATTTTTTATAAAATTTTATTTATTAAATTTAAAAATTTTCATAATTTTTCTTATTTTCTAATTTTTGATGAAAGTTAAATTCTTGAAACTAATAATTTGTTTAGATCTTTTTCACATGTCTTTGAGTTTTTGTTATCCTTTTTATAATTTTGATCCTTTAGGGTATCCCTGCGCCTACATTTTCTGCTGTTATTCTGTCATTAAAATGCACCGAATCAATTTTTTATGTTTTTAACGCATAAAACAACCCTAATGACAACAAAAAAAATTTCGAAAATTTTGCGTTTTTTCGATTTTTTTCNCCAGCTTTCTTTTGAGCCTACTTTCGAAAAAATCAAAGCACTTTTTTTCTGGAAATTTTTTCACGTGACCTTGAAAAATTAAAATTTTATGTTTGGGGTCGAAATTTTAAAGAAAAGCTTCACAGAAGTTTTTTTTGTTTTGAGCTTCCTTCTGCAAGAATTTGAGTGAATTTTGGAATATAAACTCGGGGAAGGTAGAATTTCCGATGGAAAATGTCAAAAAACGACGGTCTGTCGCATATTCTAAAAAAAATAAAGCATTTATCGACAAAAACGCTTCCACAGAAGTTTTTTATACTAATTATGCAGGTTAAGTTAAAATTAAGGTTTATTTCAAAATATAACCTCAGAGGAGATAGAATTTCGGTTTTGACTTAGGTCTCCCTGTGTCGCTAATGTGTCTTGGAGTGTATGCATGCAAAAAAGTTTTGACACATGTTTTACGCAAGATGAAGGCTAGTTCTAAAAACTGGCTTATCTTAATTATATCCTTGAAGCTCTGTTTGGCTAATATTTTATCGAGGATATGTCAAATTAGGGGCAGGGATACCCTTAACAAGTCAAGCTGAGTCAACAAACTTGTGTCGTGCTGTCAAACCTAGCCAAAGAATTTTTTTGTCAATTCAAGTCAACGAATTTTGTTTGTTTGGTCAAGCCAAGCCACGAAAATTTTGACTCGTCAAGCCAAGCCAACGAAATTTTTTGCCTGGCTAAGCCAACGTAATTTTTTCGTCTGGTCAAGCCAAGTCAGACAAATACCTCTGGCTTGCCGAGGTTTGGTCCACAGTAGACTATTGACCTCTTTTCAGGATTTTAAAGACCCTTCTTAAATCGGTCATAATAGGCGAGGAAGTTATATTGAACCTTTTTAAAATCAAAAAATTTGGCTTCAAGCCTAGCGGTATTACTTTAGTTAGGGAGCAAACTAAGAAAATTTAATTTTTGAAATCGGGGACACGGCATAAAAATAAAAAAATCGGGTGTGAAAATGAAAAAGAAAATGAGCAATTTTTTGTTTTAATCCGTTTTTCCATTGAAAAAATAATTAAAAAAATAAGATTACAATCTCTGATAATTTTCGAATTATCCCAATTTACCTGATCTGTCATATATCCCATACCCCCCATAGTTTGGATAGTTTCATCTGCACATCTCCAAGCACATTCCGACGCAAATATTTTCGAACAGGCTGCTTCCAAATGATAATTTTCTGTCTTTTTATCCATAGACATTGCTACTAAATAAGCAACAGCTTCACTTGCATATTGTTCAGCATTCATTCGGGCTAATTTTTCTTGAATGGCACCAAATCTGAACAGAAATTAAAGATTGAGAAATATAAATAATTTTTTTACCAAGAATTAAACTGGAGACATTTTCCAATTCATTTAAAAAAAATACTTGAGGTGATTTTCCTATTTGGGGTTGAATGGTTGAGTTAATCTTCGGGGAACTTGTCTTTTATAATGTGTCACTGACTGTTTTACAAAATGAATATACTAAGAATGTATTAACTCCCACAGTTCTTTTTACGGTCACGCGTGACCGTGACCCGTTTAATCGCATTTCAGGCCACCTAAATCATTCATTATGAAAATATTTACAAAGTTAATTGATCAATTATTTAAATAATGACTTTGTGCGTTTTGTTCTAGATTTTACTGTATACTAGTACTTATTTTTTGCAAAAAAAATTTCAACATCATCAAAAAAAAGACTTGCGAGCAGGAATCAAAAAAATTCTAAGACTTTTTTCCCATTACACCATTATCCTGAAATGATCACGCGTGACCGTATATTCCAAAGAATAGGTTGGCCAAAATAGGTAGCTGTTTTTTTTCAAAATTACTTTAAAATCAATTTTTAAAAAATTGAATGGTTCTTTCAAAGTTTTTTAAGACTGTTTACTCCATCTACACCAAGAGACCAAAAACGATTCACGTGATTTGAAATCAAGAAATAAGGGTTTTGAGCAGTACATAAATAGTAGTCAGATTTAGTCGACAAATTTTGTTGGGTAATAAACACCTAATTTAAGAGTTTTCAACATAATGGTTTCTTCCAAATAGGTCACGTGATCTTATATTTCAATAAATAAGAATAAATATATGACATATTTCAGACCTTATTTTTGAATGATTTTGTCACGTGATTTCATTCGGACTGTACCGTAATGA
>SCLH01000063.1:202905-231823 GCA_004367855.1 Oikopleura vanhoeffeni | reverse complement strand
GCTTCCGGTACCGGAAGTGATATTTCAATGATTTACATGTACCAAAAGATGCGCAATTATCAGTTTTCTGGAAACGGTATCATAAACCCGGGGTCATAAGTGATCGCAAGGTGGCGTCAGAGGGCAATTTATAGCATGGGAAAATATCACTTTCGGTTTACACTCAGAATATAAATTCCCCTCTGGCGCAACCTTGCTGTTACTTCTGACCCCTAGTTTATAATACCGTCTCCAGAAAACCGATAATTTAGCATCTTTTGGTACATTTAAATCATTGAAATATCACTTCCGGTACCGGAAGCTATACTTTACTGGTTAATTTTGACCAGCCGGTACATCCCATAACGTTGCAATTAAGAACCATTCTGGAGAAAACCCTTCGCTGTCGAGTCAGCTTATTTTATATGTGATACCGCTATTTTAACTCCCGTGAGAACCCGAGGACTAAAAGGTCACTTTTCGCAACTTTAACCCGTTTTTTTTTTTGAAAAAAATCTCAAAACCAAAAAAAATCCTCGGTCTTAAAATGACCAGAAAAAAATTCTCCACAGGATAGCTTAAAAACATCGATACCCATTTTTGAGTTTTGAAATTTCTTATTTCAAATCGTCCTTAGATAGCTCAAACTGTGCACAAATATCTAGTTAATAATAAAATAAAAAAATCGGTACGAATCGGACCATTCATTTTTTTACTAGATTAATGAAATTGTTTAATTATCAGTTTTTGTTAAAAATTTGGTCTGATTCGGAACATTTTTTTTAATTTTTTTTTTCAGTTTGAGCTTTCTCAGAACTCAATCGGATGAGTCGTTTTAAAAAGCCCAATTATATAAAAATATTTGCAAAAAATATGCCCAGGAGGTCCTGTAATCGATATATTTAAATGCGAGCGCACATATCACACAAACAAATATGAAAATTTATTGGCCAAAGAGTTTTTTCCCAAATATCGAATACGTTACGTATTATACGTATAACACCTTATAACGAAATTTGAAAATTGATATTCTATGACCACTTCTTGGTTCAATACTAACTAGAATAAAAACTTAATTTCCTTTACTTTCACAAAATTTCAGGCTATTATATTATAATAAAGTTACAATCCCGTCAATATTGACACTCTTGAATTATACGGGTTAAAATAATGGGTTTTAATAGACGACTTCAAAAACCCACTATCATTGAATTATCTATGGTATAATACGGTAGTTAAACCGTATAGCTTTTTTTGCTTATTAATTCTATTACTTTTTGCCGTTATAAAATGAACGTGACCACTAAATTTGATAACGAAACATTTTCTAACACAATTGCACCGATAAACCCCCCTTGTTCGTGGGCCACAAAAGACGGTAATAACATTCGTTATATTTTCAGCGACGGAAATTGAGTTTTAGCTTTAAAAATATTCGTTTCCTTTTAATTGACCAGATTCACCGCAGATTTCAGTATAAACATTTACTTTTACAGAAATTTGCCCTTTTTGCCACAATTTTTCGGCGAAAAACCTTTGAAAAATCATCATTGTGCGGTATTGACGAGCTAATGACGAGCTGAGAGGTTAACCGTCGGAAATTGATGGTTTTTAAAAAGTTCATTATTTTAACTCCAAAAAGTCTACGATAAAGTAGGCCCGACAAAATTCGACCAACTAAGATTAAGTTGATTTTCGAAGCACTTTTGGGTTTCGTGGTGAATATTAACTCCCGTAGTGTTTTCGAAGCCACGTGTGGCTTTGAACACACTTTTTCTCTATATTTAACTTAAAGTCTAGAACATTTTTATTCTGTGACACTGACGATTTGAAATAAGGAATTTCAAAAATAAAAAATCGGTTTTAATGTGTTTAAGCTATCTTGTAGAGAATTTTTTCTTGCTCATTCAAAGACCTAGGTTTTTTTCTGGTTTTGAGATTTTTTCAAGAAAAAACTGTTTTAAGGAGCGAAAAGTGACCTTTTAGTCCTCGGGTTCTCACGGGAGTTAAAATAGCGGTATCACAAATAAAATTAGTTGACTCGACAGCGAAAGGTTTTCTCGAGGCTGTTTTTTTTGCAGCGTTATCGGATGTACCGGCTGGTCAAAATTAACCGGTAAAGTATAGCTTCCGGTACCGGAAGTGATATTTTAATGATTTACATGTAGCACAAGATGCGCAATTATCGGTTTTCTGGAAACGATATTATGATCTAAGGCTCATAAGTGACCGCAAGGTGGCGCCAGAGCGGAATTTGTATCCTGAGTAAAAACTGAAAGTAATATTTTCTCATGCTATAAATTGCCTTATAGCGCCACCTTGCGGTCACTTTTGACCCCTAGTTCATAATATCGTTTCCAGAAAACCGATAATTGCGCATCTTTTGGTACATGTNTTTTTTTTTGAAAAAATTTCAAACCAGAAAAAATCTAAGTCTTAAATATTGACCAAAAAAAATCTCTACAAGATAAGCTTAACACATTAAAATATACAATTTTTTTTTTGAATTCCTTATTTCAAATCGTCTCCTGGAGGGCCACTCCTAACACTCTTTGACCCGCACATTCCTAGATATCATAATGTGTTAACCCATAGACTCATAGAGCCCTAAAAGTGGCTTTCATTTTTTTTGAAAAGACGAAAGGACAAAAATTATCGAAATTGAAGTTCAAAGGTTTCAAATCGCCTATAGACGTTAGCAATTATTTCTGAAAAATGATAGATGGATGAATGATTTTTGGATGAGCCGTTCGAAATAATTTTATCCTACTTTTTTTTGGATTTCTCTGAAATTTTCTTTTTCAGCTTTATCTCACCAATTATTTTTAAAACAACAAGGTCTTTAAATACTCAGTTTTTAGAATTCGGTCTGACCATCTTTAAAAAATTAACTTTTTCTACTAAATGTAGAATTTTTATTTATTTTTTGTTCGAAAACAGAAAAATTGGCCATGAATGAGAAAAGCGGTGCGGAAATATAAGGCGCAGACATATTGTTTACCACTAATTTCATCATTTCAGAGGTGAGAATTATCGTTTCATAGACGAACCGATGAGTATTTTGAATCGGAGACCAGGTATAGGAACATAAGGTTTCACTTAATTTATATTTTACTAGCATTTCTTATCAAAATCGTATGGTTTCCTGTGGAAAACAGTTTGAGTTAACTTCACTTTTTCACAGCGGAAATAAGTGATTAATATTTTAATTGTCTAATATAATAATAAAACAAAATTTGAGTCTATCCTTTATCTCAATTATTTCACAACAATTAATCCCCTAACACTTAAACTTTTTCCATAATATGACTTCAGAGTCAAGCCAAAAATGTGGCTCTCATGCCTCTGGGGGATATCAATACTCAAATGAGTCTAGGGGTTAAAGGGATATCGCCAAATCTGCCAATATCGCCGAAATTGCCAATATATCCGAAATTTTTTGGCAAAAATATTGCCCCCCCTGTATATTGTAATCCTAATTCGTCTTTTTTGAAAAATAAAAAGTTGCGAATATTATAGACGTAAAAAAAGAAACTGACTCGTACAGAGTCTGTACTACAGACCAGTCACTTTCATAGTTTGAACCGTCAAATTTTGAACTTTTCTACAATTGCATTATTTATCAAACGGACGTCTTAGACCCTGAGATTGGCAATTTGGTAGATCTATCCTTCATCTTCAAAAATAATTTGATAAAATAATATTGTGATCAATGCATCTCTTTGTACATAATCGGTACAATACGTCAAAGCATGTAGTTGATAAGCTGATTTCTCGATGAGATAGGAAGTTTTGGTCGTGGAGACCCAACAATGGGATGAGGGTTAATTAGTCTAAATTTTAGTCTAAAAGTCTTAACTTAGGACTGTAATTCTAAAAGTTCCAGACAGTCTAAGGGATTTGATTATCTTGCCTTTTCTGATTTATTGTGTTAAGATTTTTCGTTGGAACTCTTCTTGATGTTCTGGAATCTAATTCATAATCAGTTAAGAAAAATTCGGGCAAATTAATGATCTCAAAACCGCCAATATCTGTTAACATTTTTTCATTTCCAAGTGAACCCAATTTGAAACAAATGAACAAGCAATTATGAAATAAGCTGAAGAAGATTAAAGTTGATTTTCACGCTTTTTAGCTCCGCTGAATTCCCATATATGGATTGTCCCAATTGTCCGGAATCGCGACGCTCTCTTGCGACTTTTTTTTTATGGGAGTTTGAAAAGTTTCACTTAAACCATTTAAACATTTTACTGGAGATGAAATTATTTTATATAGGTTTATGCTTTTTTGTTAATAAGAGTCGACAACGGGAAATTTTGGTGGAGCGGACAGCAGCGGAACGTCTACGGAATGAAGTTCCATACAAAGGTTTTAATTTTACTGATTTGACGTGTATTTGACGGCTGAAATTTTATAATTGATAGATATTTTTCTATTTTGTGGCCAAATCTATGATATTAAAAAAAAAGTACTCGAATCACGTCCAACAGATCTGAAAAAAAAATTTAAATTCTAAGAATTTTTTTGTCATTATAGTCAAAAAAATCACTCGACCGTATAATCAAGAAATAAGCCTTGGAATATGAGTCATATTATATGACATGTACCAAACATTATTTCATGAAAAATAAGGTTACGTGACTAAGCTGTGCTGGAAAAACTCATAGATTCAGTCGATAATTTCGCTCAAATTTTCTAGACGTAATTTGGGTACTTTTTGAAAAAAAAGTTCACCCAGATGCCAAATCATATTCCTTGATTATGCGGTCACGTGTTTTTTTTTGAACTTTGGTTTTATGACAAAAAAGTTTCAAAACTTTTTACAAGGTTAATTGGGTACTTTTCGAAAAAAAAACACTTCTCATTTGGCAAAACTTATTTCTTGATACCATCACGTGAGTTTTTGGGGCTATTATTTTGAAATATTACCGAATAACGGCGGAATTCTGTGTAAAATCTTTTAATTTTAAAATTAATGATCAAAATATGCTTTTCAATTGACAAATGGGTTTTATCAGCGCATATGATGGATTTTCAATGACACCTAGACTAGGTGACCTAGTGTGTAAAATTCAGTATTTTGTTTTTAATTGAACAATCTGTTATTTATATGAGGTTTGAAATTAATAATGGGTTATTATGATCCCATAAAATCCATTTTGAATAAAGCCCCTTTTTTAAAATAATGACCTTATATCCCTTCAGGAAGAAGGTTGTTATTTTCTAGTTTGTTCTAGTACATTATGTACGTTAAGTAGTACGAATGTACTAGATCAAACCAAAAAATAACAACCTTTTTTCTAAAAGGATATGGATTAAAAGCCCTTAACCTTAACCGACAGATCGTGACTATTTGAAAAACGCGGAATCCGAGCATTTGATCGGTAATATCTGCTCAAATCTGGCCTATGAAATCGGCCTTTTCTGCGATTAAAAGTTTTTACTGGGTGCAAGTATCCCGCGTTGTTTGTATCATTCAAATACTCACGATTTATCAACTGGGGGCCCTAAATCCATATACTGATCATTTTGATTGCAATTTTTACTACTAAAATTTCAGAAGTTCAAAAGTACATGGAACTAGAAGGTTATACCGACGATGATTGGGAAGCCGATTGGCGAGGAATTATTCAGTCATTTGTCCAAGATAATTCTCAAGAATCAATGATCAGCAAACTCCAGCGATCTCAGCCCCTTAATAAAGACGACAAAACTTACATGCTTCGTTTTTTACAATTAAAATATGCCGTTCTGTTTTTACAAAATGAAAAAGCTTTTGGTAAGTTTTGTTTTTATGGATGTTGGTGTTTACCTAGAGGAGCAGCTGACATAGGGGCTGGGCATGGGAAGCCAATTGATAAGATTGATGAAGCATGCCGAGATTATTCAACTTGTTACAATTGTCTTTATTCCGACTCTTTTGGACGAAAATGCTCAGAGAACGATTCGGGAAATTATAGGATGACAGGGCAGATGGATCCGCGGACTAAAGAAAAATTTCTTATGTGCAGTATGTTAAAAAATCAATTAAGATAATTTTAGTTTTCTACTCTGGAAAAATATGGAAAGAAGGGATCTCTAGGCCCGGAGTTCCGCGTTCGACTCTTATTTTCGAAGCCCTTATTGGTCCACGCCATAATATCTGGCCTTCTCATTTGTCGAATAAGGGTTAACTGCGAACGAGGGTATTGAGTGGACTTTAAGGGGGTAGCGGTCGCATAATTGTACTTTCGCAATCCACTTTACCAGAATACTAACAGCTTCGAAACTTTTAAGAATAGCCATTGGTAGATCTATCCTTAATCTACAAAAAAAAATTATCAGAATAATTTTGGCCGACCCCAGTGACCACTATGTTGCGAATTCTAGAAACCTAATCAGAATTTCAAAATCTATCTCCTCCTAGAGCTCGCATACGATTTCACTCAAACTTGGCATGAACCACGGAAAGACTTAATGGTTGTAATTTGATGCGCGGATTATTGAATTTCAACTAGTTTTTTCTAGAACTGCAAAAAACCGCCTAATTTCAAGGTTTTTGCTTCAAAATCTATCTCCTGCGAGGTTACATTTCAGAATGCAGTATTAATTTGAGAAAATATGGAAAAATATATTTTTGTTATTTTGATGGTGCAGAATTTTAAAATGTTTTGTTGAATCTAGAAAATGCATTTTAGTAAATCGGAAGTGAAATCTTGGAAAATTAGTCGTCGGATTTAGTCGGAAGTACCACCAAATTAAAGCTTGAGTTTCACTGCAAAAAATCTGCTTACAGCTTTTTAATATTTTCGAGTTTTTCTGGTCCAAAATGGGTTTCAATGTTTTCCAAAAAAAAATACTCAGAAAAATTCTGAAAAAAATGAAAATTTTGAACTTTGGGATTTTATTAATACCCAAAATACCCTAAAAAGAGTGCGACCGCTACCCCTTTAAGGGGTGAGGTTGTTCTTTGACCTCACACGGGTTATCGTTAACCAAATAAAATGATCCAAATTATAAAAAAAAATGTGGGCCCCTAGTGGTCAGAAAATTACTCCAGAAAACCCCTTTTTCTGACTCAAAACTCGATTAAAACGTCATAAATATTAATTGTTTCCAATTAAAAACGGCAAGAGCGTGACCGCAACGAAATTTGGGTTTAGATAGGATAAAAATGTTTTGAATAATTTTGAAAAAAAAATTTGGTCAGTTGAGGGAAAAATTTTACTATCGAAAATGCGTTATTTTTTTTTGTTTCTTCTGGTCCGAAATAAGCTCATTTTAATGATAAAAATAATCTTAGATTTGCGCAATTTCGCGTTTTTTCGATAGTTATTTTTTCAAATTTATGTTTAAAAATAACGTTCTTCTTGACGTAAGCTTTTCTTCTCTCCAGTTTTTCCCTGATTATCGTTTGAGCCTTTTATCGAAAAAATCGAAGCAAATTTTTTCTCAGTTTTTCTTATATTTAATTTTTGGCTGCTTGTTTTTACCTACGTAACAATAAGAGTAACGTCTCACTGAACGCTACGTCTATAACGAGTGTGTAGACTGAACGACCACTTTGTTCAGACTTTCAAGTCTGATATGATAAGCTTTCTGAGTGAACTTCTGCTGTAGTTTGCTTGAATGCTTATCCTGCGATGATTGACACAATACTTTGTATTTGATATACGTAACCTATTTATTTAGTTAATCAAACAGTCTCAATAAATATATCTCTGTACTTACTCAAATATATATACTATTATCTCGGTGTGCCGAGTTTATCTTGATATTCGAGGGAATACAAAGTTGATTGCCCTACTTGCCGTTCATTGGCCCGTAAGCAATGTTAGAATCTAGTGTAGTAGTCTCACTTATGCAAGGCTCGTACTCTAGCATACACGACGTAGACGAATCCTCTGAGTTCTACGAATTGTTGGTTTCTATACCTAAAGTATACGACTCGTTGAGTTCGACTACTCGGTCGATAAACTAGCTCAACGACTCGTTGGGTTAAACGACCCTTTGAGTTTAACTTCGTGTATCCTACGTATTACTGCGCGTTACGCAGCGTAACTTGCGCTTTAATGGTGGTTGATTGCATGTTCTAGAAAATATATAGCGATAAATGAAAAAGGCTACAATACAAGTTCGGGAAATTCGGTCTAGCGTACAAAAAATGAGTCATTCTCTATAGTAATAATCAAGTGTCTCAAGCAAAATGAATAGTCGTGTGACGCCCACACAAAAACTGGAACACATTATCCGTTTTGTACTGTAAGGAGCGAATTAATATTCCACTCGAAATTTCGGGCAACGCAGTGTAGTTGGTTAACACGCTAGAATCATGCTGAGAGACCCGGCTTGTCTTTTCACCATTTTCAGAAATAATGATTCTTAACAGTACTAGAAAATTTTGAGCTACTACTGCAGTACTGCAAGGACTAGTTCTCCTGGAGCCTCCAAAATCTCCACTTCTAACTTTTTATTTTTCAGTGGACCCAATCGATTCTTGCCTTCGTATGAGATGTGAATGTGACCTTAGTCTTGCTCAGCAATTCAGTCGTCTTGAAAATGAATGGAATCCTTTTCATCATCGTCGGTGGGGAAATAATCCGTTTGATGAACAACAATGCAAAAGTCCTCATCTTGTCGCGGCAGTCCCTTCCGGAGAAGTGGCGGGGGTTATTCAGCATTCCATTATTGATAATCGTATAGGTTGGGTTATAATTAGAAATCTATGTAATTGCAAGCTATTTATCAGCTTCATCTTCAAATTTTTGCCTTCAACAAAGAAATTTTTGAAAAAAGAACTGCAATATTTTATTTGTCGATTTGAAGTCTTAGTCGTCCGTACGGCTCTGCGCAGCCGAATCAACTTTGAACATGTTTTTTACCTTAAACATAAGTGTATCATCGTCAACGAAACTAACGATAAACTTTCTCATCAAAACGTGTTTGTGCGGTTTTTTTTGAATAGACAGTTCTTAATCACAGTACGTATTTCTGTGAAAAACAAATCTCTTCGGAGAACGTATGTGTCTTATCTGAATACAAAAATGGGTTTTTTTTCGATTGTTTAGCTGAAAAATATCATTTGACCGTATAAATAAGAAACGAGATAAGTTTCAAAATTCGTGAAAATATAAAGATCGGTAGCCATAGTTCAAACTTCGATATTAATGATCTCATTGAATAAATTTCAATGATAATTTGTTTAAAAAATAGATAATGAAAAACTCACAATTTGCTAATCCGATTTTCATTTCAAATTTGTATCTTATAACCAAAAAAGGCTTTGAAACAACTATGGATGTTCCCGAAACAAGTTATTCTACAACGCCAGATTTTTCAAATTCTGTGAATTCCAACTTTGATGAAAGTGATGATTCAAATTCGAAATCAAATTTCGAAAGTCAAATTGCTAGTTTGCCTGCATTTGCTCACGGTGAAATTATTGGTTGCTGCGGTCGAGCTCCAAAAGTCATGGATTGAAAATACAAAAATTTTCACCCGATGAGTTTCAAGTGGCTTCGAGACAAAATGTGATTTGTTTGAAAATTTCAAAGTTAAACCTAGGCAATTTAAAAAACGGGTTTTCATTTTAAGCAGTAGCTGACAACTTTTTAATAAAATTTTTGTACTGAACTTGATATTTTTTCAGAGGAACTACAAATTAAAACATAATATAAAAAATGTTCAGCAAAATAAATTTGGCCGTTATACCTCAGGTTAGATTCAGCTTCGAAATTCTTCTATCGTTTTCAATTTGCAAATAAACTCTAATGGCCCATGTCAGTGGGCCACTGAAAGGGGCTATATTCCCATTTATCACCTTTTTGCGTTAGAAATGCGTAGCCACAACGTTTTAAAATCATACTGTTTAAAGGAGTTAGTGGTCTACGTATTCTAACCAAAGGTGATAAAGGGATATTCGGATTAAGTACAACGAATCTGTTTTTGTCTCGAAACCACTTGAAACGCATGCGGTAATTTAAACGAGCTTGAAGATGTGAATGGTTGATCATCTGCGAGCAATTTTTATTTTTATAACTTCTTGCAAGAGAGCATCAAGAGTGTTTAAACTATTTACATCCACAAACTTGATTATGGGCAATATCTTATAAGAACGCTTGACGGACAAATCGGACCCGATTATTCGTTTCTCTGAAATTTTGAGCCATTAAAGGTTAAAATTATAAAATCATAGATACTGCTACTTTAATCTTTAGTTGGTTTTGCTCAATTCCTAATAGATTTTTAAACCATCGTCAAGAAAAAAACAAGCTAACATCAGAGACATTTTAAAAATGCGCTCAGTCGCTCAAATTTCAAAAATAAATTTACCTTTTTTTCTTGTCATCCTAATGCTTTGCAAAAACGTATACCTTTGGAATATAATTCATTACTTACAGATAAATAACGGTCATTTAATGATCAATATCTGATAGAAAAAAATAGTCGTGGCAGATATGTCCATCGAGCGTTCGTTTACGATATTCTATGGCAATATTATTTTATTTTGATTCAATCCTTTTTAGTTCGTTATTTTAGAGAAGGTCAAAAATGTTGTAGTGATGGACAAGTCACCAATAGTCAAGCTCCATGTAATATTGATATCTTATAATTTATTGCATAAATTTAACGACTGAAAAATTTTGGAAATTTTACCGACTTTTCTAGTCTCTAAACAAATCGACTTTTTTATTTTTACGATTTTTTGCCATTGAAATAAACTGTCATTTTATGCGGGAGATTTGGGAATTCTCCGGAGATTCGAAAATGTAAGATTTCCAAATATTTTTTCTAAATAAAGGTTGCGTATCAGACAAATCCAGAAGAAAATGGATAAAAAACGCTTGCATTTAATGTTTTTCGTGCAGATTCAATTTAAAATGTAAACTACTGCTGTAAATTTTATCTTTAGCTGTACATTTATTCAAACAGAAATATATATAATAAGTTCAAAGCTAAATACGGGTTTTAATGGGAAGTCCGCAGTCAGGTAAAAATCGCAGTGACCAATTTTTGAGAAAATAAAAAAACTGTAAAATATATATATGGTAAATTCCTAAAAGAAGTTCGGTTTTTTCAATTTTGAAGTCTTAGCTCTATTTTGATTGGTTTAAATTTAAAGCAATTAGAATCGTTTATTTCGACTTAAGTTTCACTTTGGCGCTAGAGAGCAATAACTCACTGAATGTGATTTTTAGCTACCTTGTTTTCGAAATAAAGAAAAACTTTAATCCCAAATTTTTTTAGTCTGTGAAAATTTCTGACCTTTTGAGGGTAATTTTGAAAAAATCTGAGATAACCAGTTTTGACTGCGGACACCCTAGCTTTCACAATGACAAGATTTTTTAAAGTATCTATTCTGCACCTTCCTCGAAAAATTCAAAATATTCTTCAACCGAAATAGATTCAGAGTACTGATGGATATGTGAATGGTTTATATTAACGGTTGTTCCAGTTGTAATCGATGAATCAGAAATTAGTCTTGACAAAATCGGTACAGATCGAGATTGATAGTCGGAGCCAGTAGTTTTCAGTTCCTGTAATTTCGATACCAACTCACATCTTACATTTGGATATAACTTATGTATTTCAAACAGAAAGGGTCCAAAAACAATCATAAATTATGATTCATAATTCATTTGATAAATTTTCAAACTGATAAGAAAATTTTTGATACAATACTTATCTTGAAGACCGTTTTTGCGAGAGGGGGGTTTGATTGCACCTGACTATAAATTTGTCTTGAAAGTGCCGCTGATTGGCCGGTTCGCTTATGCGTTTTGTGCGCACATAGCGGTCGTCAAGATTAGAGTTGTGAAAACTTTCGAACCGTCGGAGTCCTTATTTGATTTTTACTGACTACAATGAGCCTCAGTAATAGATAAAAGATCTCTCACTGTTCAAAGCTCGTGTGTTGCCCATTGCCAACACCTACTGTTTAGTACCTATACCGTTATAAGAAAGTTAAAGTTAACTTAAGTTAACTGCGTATAAGTATGAAGAATCGTTCGGTGGGCATTCTGAAGCAATACACTGATATTGAGAGCAATCAAAAGTATGTGGCGGTCATCTACTGTACTAGATGAGATATTACAATTTGGCTCGGTCAAAAGTTAGACAAACTTAACTCCACCAGCGCCGCTGTGTTTTGAAACTGAGAGACCGCAAAATACCACCAAAAGTACCATTTTATTATTGATATCAGTTTTTCATGGCATTCAGCAAATTAAGTATTCAAATTCAATTTTGCATTTTAACATTGCACTCCTGAAGGCATGGGTGCATACTTCAAAATGAATACTTCAGAATTTCTGTTTTTTTTTGCCCGCACGCAGAAGTTAAGGGTTATGCGACTCTGTGATCCTATTAACTCGGTGATTATGTTTGAAAACTAAGTGCTCATGAGAAAAAAACGAAGATACTCATTTTGTAATCTATCCTTGATCTTGCAACTCAGTACAATCAAAAAATTATTTCGATGATTACACTAATAGTACAAAAGGATATCGTTACAAGGAGACTTTTTCGTAACTACAAAATCTATCTCCTCTCGATTATCGAGACTCGATATATCCAAATTAGCTCAAATTATCACAGAACACGTAACGATAGCATGCCAAAATTAAAGCACAAGCTTTCTTCGATCCGACGTCTGCCCAATTCTAGAACGGCCAATAATCGACGTTTTTTGGCATTCTCAGACTTTAAAATCTATCTGCTCCGAGAATAAATTTTCAAAATGGCTCAAATTTTCACTGCATGTATTCTTTGAATCATTTATAAGATAAAGGCACAAGGCTTGTGCCACAAGCTCATCTGAATTTGTTGATTATAATTCGAAATATGATTTTATTTTGGTCAATTTCTAAAAAAGTTTCTAAAAAAAATGTCACGTGATGAGACTGAAAATTTAACTGAAATCAAGCTGACGATTTACTGATCAAAAAATGTTCTTACGGCATATCTGAATTTTTAACCTAGACGCGTCAAATAAGCGAATTATGTTTGAAGCTACAAAATACTTAGAAAAAAAAGCAAAAGAAATATTGAAAAATTTCGAAATTTTTTTCTGTCATTTGGCTATTTTCGTACTTTTAAAACATAAAAAACGATTTGGGGCGTTTTTATAATATAATACAGGCAGAAAAATTAGAGTCGCATACCTCCTTTAAGCGAATTATATCGCTTCAAGAATGAACATCAACGTAAAAAAGCCAGCAAAAAGTTGTCTAAAACTCACTAAGGGAAAGGATAGTCAATTTCACTATGCGCGGGCGGCGCGGGTGACGGCTTATTGCCTCCCATGATCCTCACTGAGTACTAGAAAACTTTTTGCTGTTTTTCACGTTGATGTTCAATCTTAAGGGGGGTACTGGTCGCTGGTTTTATGAGGCCTTTAGGGCATTGATTTTTTTCTAAATATTTTTCAAAATAAAACTCAACAATAACGTTTGCTTTAATTTAACCACTAAAACTTCAAAATATCATCATGACGTTAGCCAGTTTTCTGATCAGTGTTATAGTGGCTTTTTTTGAGCCTACTTTAGAAATAAACGAAGTCCTTTTTTTCGATATTTTTCTCATGAGTCCTTAAATAATCATATTTCGAGTTTTCGTTTGAAATCTCAAAAAGTGCTCGAGTTTAAGTTTTGTTTTTGTGTGAGCTAGCTTTGAAAACAATTTGAATACATTTTATAATTTTTTCTAGGAGGAGATAGTTTTCCCGACGAATAATTGCGAAAAAACGGTGTTTTTTCATATTTTAGAAAAATTTGAAAATCTGCTCCAGATAAAGTTTGACCTACCACTTTTACAAGTTATGTCAAAATTTCAGCTTATTTAGACATAAAACCTAGGAGGAGATAGTTTTTCCATTTTGGCTTAGGTCCTCTTGTGTCGCTTATGTGTGAAGGAGTGTATCCATACAAAAAATGACGACTTATTTTCACAAGCTAGAGCAGGCTTGTAAAAGGGATGGGTTTTGCGTGGGTTTTCCATCCCTTTTTTGCGTAGGTTTAAACAAAATATAGGGAACAAAGGGGGATGGGGATAGAAAATCCGGTCGGGGATTCATCCCTTTACAAGCCTGAGCTAAAAGATAGTTCTACAAGATGGCTAATCTGGCTAGTAACCTAACAGGCTATTAGTAACAGCCCTGTATGGCTAATTTTCTATGGAGAAAATTCAATTTCAGCAACTAGAACCCCCTTAACGAGATATAAGCAAAATGAAACTTGAAGAAAATGCAAAATAATCTGAAAAATGGGCAAATACTTTTTGATCGATTCAGAAAGGACAAAAATTATCTACATATTTAAAAAATGAGATAAATCTTCAGATCTTCAAAACAAAAATATAACCATCCCTTTTTGCTTCATCTTCTAAAGAATTCCCCGAATACTTTTTCCTAGAAGAATATGCTGTTGGTTCTGGCCTCAAAATTGGTTCATAAGTATACGACTTTGACATATCTTGCTCAGTGTTTTTCTGCTGCTCTTGCCCACCATTTTTCGACGAATTACTTCTGCGAGGAAAAGGTTAACACCTTTTTTTATAGTGAGAATTTATTTCAAGTACAAAAAATGTATTTACATAAAATTACACGCAACAGCACCGATCACTCTTTTCCTTTCAAAATAAATCGGAAGTTTTTGACTCGCGTCTAGGGAGAGGTTTGATGGAAATTCAGTCTGTATGGGTGTGAGACTAAATCTTGAGTCGGAAAAAGAAGAAATTGTTTCTGAAGTTGACATATCAGACGGGAAAGAATTTTCTGATACACTTTTTTCTGTATTACTGAACTCTGTCACTTCTTCTACGGGTATTTTTATAATGCCACTTCGATTCATTTCGTTATTTCCATCCTAAAGTATATATTTTTTGTGGTGTAAAATAGCAATCAAACAGATTGCTATCAATTTCAAAATATATTTCGAAATATCAAAAAACTTAAGATTATGAAGAGTTGGGTGCAGATAAAGCTAATCAGCAGACTGAAATATGATATGACACAATCTGATATTGACACGATAGCTGAGCGTTAGTTTGATCGATGATATTTATGATTAGGGTCAAAAAAGATGTTGCTCATCCCACCGTTATTGGATATGCTTGGCTTGAGAGAAGAAATAATTGATAACAAAAATAAATGAATTTGTGGAAAACGTAGGCGTGCTATTTTATTTACTTTATGCGTACTGTAGTTATTTGATAAATAAATAAATTGTATATTTATACAGAGACTCATTATTTTCAAATAAGCTAGCGTGACAATTAAACCAATTTACCTTTATGCCAACAACTTCATTTTGGCCAACCTTATTACTTGAATATACGGTCACGTAATAATTTTCGGGCTATCTTGTAATGGAATAGAAGTCTTAAAAAGTTTTAATGATTCTTTCAAGGGGTCTTCGAGATAATTTGAGTACTTTTTAAAAAAAACATAGTAGTGATATACGGTAATTTAAAAAAGTTCTCAAATTACAAACAAATACTTTGTGATGAACCTTAGGCTTTTTTAGACTTTTTTTTCATTACACAAACTCCGAATAAAATCAGGTGACGAAATAATCAAAAATAAGGTTGAATATGGTCATAGACGAAATCCTTATTTCTCGAAAAATAAGATCAGCGACTTCGGCGTAATTTGATTCACTAGTTTTACTTTCATCAAAATCTTATTTCCTAATTTGAAGCACGTGATCGTTTTAACTTGGTGTAATGGAAAAAAAGTCTTAAAAACTTCTAAAGAACCTTTCACTATTTTTAAAAATGTGATTTAAGCAATTTTTGAAAAAAACAGTACTATTTTGCCGACCTATTCTTGAATATACGGTCACGTAGATCATTTCGGGCTATGATGTAATGAAAAAAATGTCTTAGAATTTTTCTGATCACGATGAAAGTTTAAATTTTGTGATTTAAAAAAATTTGCAAAAAAATAAGTGCTGATAATACAATGAAAATTTTCAAAAAAAACGCACAAACGTCATTTTGACGGTAAATATCTTAAGTCATTGTGCAAGAAATATCAGCTTTGTCATGTGCAAGAAATGTCGCCCTAGGCGACATTTCTTGCACAATGACAACTGATATCTGCACAATGACTTAAGATCATTTAAACATATGACTTTTTTTTGGGTGAAATCACAATGACAAGCTTTGTCATTCTCCACAATGACTTGTTTTTTCAGGCCATTTCTCTCGCACAATGACATTTTTTTCAAAAATATAATGACTTTTTTTAAAATATTGTATAATGACTTTTTTTCAAAAATAAATGACTTTTTTTTCAAAAATATTATAATGACTTTTTTTCAAAAATAAATGACTTTTTTTCAAAAAATTTATAATGACTTTTTTTCAAAAATAAATGGACTTTTTTTTCAAAAAATTATTAATGACTTTTTTCATAAATTTAATGACTTTTTTTTCAAAAATTTAAATGTCTTTTTTTGAAAATTTATAATGACCTTTCTTCAAGATATAAATGACCTTTTTCAAAAAAATTTTAATGACCATTTTTCCAAAATTAATGACCCATTGAAAAAATATAATGTCTATTTTCAAATAAATGACTTAATATTTTCAAATATTAGCTCTTACCGACTCGTTTGGCCATTTTTATAACACTATAACATGGACATTATAACATTCAAGATATAGAACTAGAAATTTTCAAAATACTTTACTCATGACACTACTACAAATGAGATCAGGAATGATAATTGTTCGAATCAACCAGGCACATCAAATCAAGAGATTGAACTTATCAAGAATACCTAGTTCATCATATACTGGAAAGTAAAATGCATGCGGGTGTGGATTAATAAAATGACGCTTCAAATTGTACCATTCTAAGTTCTCCGCTAAATTGTCTTAAAGTGCGTCTTAAAGTGGTACAACCCAAAACTTGTATTTTCATTATTTGTAAACTTTTAAATGAAGAAATATGTCGTTTTAGCTATTTTGGGCCACTAAAAGTAAGATTGTTTTATGTCAGATACGAATCCTATTCTAAAAAAACGTTTTTTCAAGAAATTTCGAATAAGACAAAAAAAGCCCGTTAATGTCTTGAAAAATTATGCTTAAAAGCCTTTAAGGTTAAAAATAATATATATGCGTGTTTTTAAATCCGATATAAGTTTCATCCGAAAATATAGCTTTGACATGGAGGTGGATGGTAATGCATCAATATTCCAGAAGATAATGGACAATGACTCAAAATTGTCTTGGACTCATCGAGTACATTAACGAAAGCGGTTTATTAATTGAACATTCTATTTCCGAAATCGAATTGGGGAAACCTTGGATGAGAGATAATGGATGAATTAACAGAGAAAACTTTCTAGAATATAATTAAAAAAGGCGCTCAGCGAAGCAAAACAGTCAAAGACTTAAAATATATTTTTATGTCGCAAAAAACTACGGGAATCACAGCTTTCACTTTCGAAGCAATGAAAATAACTATTTACTAATTTTATCTGTCTGAAATGTGATAACAAAATAAACAATCAATATAAATGTTTTAAAAAATGGTCATTATATCTTTTGTATGAATAGTTATAGTCGATTTTTTGAAAAAAGGTCATTTTAATTTTTGGGAAAAAAAGGTCATTAATATTTTTGAAAATAGGTCATATAAATATTTTTGTGTGAAAAAAAGGTCATTAATATTTTGAAAAAAAAGTCATATTTTTGAAAAAAACAATATTTTGAAAAAAAGTCATAAAATTTTTAGAAAAAAAAGTCATTTATTTTTGGAAAAAAAAGTCATTATAAATTTTAGAAAAAAAAGTCATTTATTTTGAAAAAAAAGTCATTATAAATTTTAGAAAAAAAAGTCAATTTTTTTGAAAAAAAAGTTCATCATAAATTTTTAGAAAAAAAAGTCATTTATTTTTGAAAAAAAGTCATTATAAATTTTTAGAAAAAAAGTCATTTATTTTTGGAAAAAAAAGTCATTATTTTGAAAAAAAAGTCATTTTAAATTTTAAAAAAATGACATTGTGTGAGAAATGTGTCTTTGAAAAAAAAGTCATTGTGTGAGAAATGACTTGAAAAAACAGGTCATTGTGTGAAAAATGACAAAGTTGTCATTGTGATTTAATCCAAAAAAACGTCATAATGTTCAAAGTTTATCGATAACTTTATAACTGATCTTGTCATCATGATTAAGGTCGTAAAATGCGATAAAATGGTGTATGGCGACGCGTTGGCATAAATAGAGTCTACGAGTTAAATATGATATGGGTGTCCTCTAGGCTGAGGGCTCAAATTCAGCACCCTTTTTTAACTCCTAGAGTGTCCTAAAATAAAAATGTTCTAGACTTAAAGTTAAATAATACAGAAAAAACGGAAAATGGTAACGCGTGACCATGAAGTTACTCTGGGAGTTAAAAAAACAATTTTTTGACAGAAAAATTTTGTTTATTAGTATGTTTTGTATTACAAAAAAAATTAATTTGTTTACTTGAAACTGTTTTTCGTTTTCCTTAAATTATTTAAACATTTTTTTTTGTTAAAAAATAAATTTAGAATTAAGTTAACCTTGACAAATTGCACAGTTTGGCTCCGTGTAACACGGACCGTGTTAACAAGATGCCAGTCCTAACCAATCCTAAATTAGGATTCCCAATTCTATTCTATTTGGGATTAAATTTTGCAAACAATATATACTGTATAATATATAATATGTAACAAGTATAAAACAATAAATATCGAAACTAGTTGCTAAACTATGAATAAAATTAATAAATATATATCGGCAGAAACTCTAAGAATATAATATGTATATAATATATACAGCATGTCGCATTTTTTATTGACAGAGGTCAGCTTGAGCAAAAACTTAGACTGGGAGCAAAAATGTGACATACTGGACTTTTTTTCAAATAATAAAAATTTAGAGTTATAAAATGGTAAAGATATTTTGATATGGATAAAATTTTAAAAATGTATGCTTACTCGATTCATTGCATCAGGCATCGATTGTATAGATTTCTTGAATTCGTTGTACTGTTTCAGATCTCTATTCAGCTCGCCAAGACTTGAATGATATTCAGATAAATTGCAAATAGCAGACTGGCTATTCCGTACTTCTTCTTCAAGCTGAGCAACTCTTTCGCGAGTTTCACTCAGTTCTTAAATTATGTTATGTATAAGGATTATTTGACAAAATTAGTTTAAAACTTATATTATTGAAAAAATGTGATAATGCAAAGTATTGAAGATTCTTCCGGAAAATTTCATATCAAGGGTTCTTCCAGAAAAAAGTTGTGGCATTTAAAAAATTATATTTACAATTTGTAATATTACAATTTGTAATATTACAATTTGTAATATTACAATTTGTAATATTACAATTTGTAATATTTACAAATTGTATTTTTAAGAAAATTGGGAAATTTTGCAATATGTTTGCTAGGCAGCCAAGGCTAGGCTGAGACAAAATTGAGGCACAAATCACGAAAAACAATCAACCGAATTGTTCTCCTTGCCTTTATTCAGGCAAAAAATCTACTCAAAAAATGGCTAAAATTTTATATTTTGGCGGTCGAGAGCATTGTAGAGGTAAATTTGAAATTGTGCTCCCTACCAATTTTTAAAAATTCTTCAAGCTGAATGAAAGAAAAGTTTTAAAAAATCTAAAAGACTTCTAACTTAGAAGTTCTAAGGAGGAGATCAAAATTGAAAAATTGTTGTTTTTCATCCTTCAATTATTTTTAGCGCTAATTCAGGATTATAAAATTTATAAACGATAATCAAGTTTTTTACTAATTACGATCAAAGCCGAGAATGACCAAAAAAAATTTACCGTGGCCACCCCGGGGGCGACTCCCTCAAAAGTTAATTTAGAATATCAAGCACAATTCAGAAAAAATTGTTCGAGTACAAGAAAATATTTTTATTTGCGCTTTGATTTTAAAAAATTAGAATTACTACTTTAAATTGACGGAGGTGATGACGTTAAAAGTTACGTGACATAACTTACGTCGCCTTTCAGTGATATATCTATTACGGCACTTGCTGGGGCTTTTATGCCACTTTTTTAGCCAAAATTTTTATATAATTCTGCTTTTGAAAACGACTCATCCGATTAAGGGGGTTGTATATGCAGTCAATATCTTCTGAACTCGTAGTACTGTCAACTTAATTTCACGATTTTTGGTCTTAACTTGGCTTGTTTAGTCATATGTACTTAAGGGGGTGGCATAAACCCGACAGATTGAAGTCAATATAACTCACGAAAGTAATTAGTTAGTTTATTTTTTTGTGCTTATTAACGTTAGCACAACCAGAATATATATGATCCAGCTCATTTAAATAATTTTTTATCTATTTTAGGAAAGATTTGAGCTCAAGTTTTCATCTTTGAAAACGGAAAAATTTGAAAAAAAATCAAAGTATTATGAAAATTTTCCGCATTTTTTGACCAAAATTTTTGTTTGTTTTGATAACTGAAATCTGTCCACAGCAGGTAAAAACCACCCAGGTAAAAACCAAAAAAATGCTCACTTTAACTTTTTTCATGGATTCCTACATATTTTCTGACCGCTTTTTGAAAAATCGTAAAATTTTTATTTTCATTTTTTATTGACTTTTTCAGAAAAATTTTGAAAATTTTCCCCAAATCAAGTCCAAAATTTTTATTGGTGGTTTTTTGAACTCTTCATAAAAAATCAGCCAGAATCATATATTAAATGTTCTGGTATCTATTTAATTGGCGTATGTCAACTACTAAGGTCGACCTAGGTCGCGCGTTTATCATTTTGAAACTGTTGATGAGTTGAATTTTGTTTTTTTTGTAAATGTTGTTTAACACTTGACTGTGCACTCGATAAGTGCCATCGGCACGAATCTGTTAGAATTTTTATGGTTGTGAAAAATTCCCAATAAAAGGTGAGTGTAAATTACTACATTTTGTTTTAAAAGTCAGGACACTTTTTTAATATCAAAACGCAATTTAAGGTCAATTTTTTATCTCAAAAAAAGCTGTTTTTCTCTACTTTTTTGCCAATTTTACCCTTTTTTCATGGAAAAAAACTTTGATATTTAAGAAGTTTTCGACTGTGCAGAGTAATTAGGTACTTTAGCATTGGAGTACACCCGACAATGTATGAAATATGTCTTCTTAAAACTATATTTAGTCGGCGGTTTTAAGTTGGAAATTGATGCACAGTGAAAAGTGGTTTTTTGTCTTTTAACTATAGTAGTTATGTTTAGAAAATTAAATGTAAACGTTTGTAAGAATGAACACTTTTATTGCAGATAAAAAATAGAAAAATAAATTTTCACATTTTTTTTCTTTCATTTATCGCTCTGAAAAAATGTACCAATCTCCGGATCGATGCACCCCCTTAAACAATTGTAGAACAAATTTCAAAAATTTCCAAAAAAATATTGAAATTCTTTCTAAAATGAGAATTGTTTTTAGCTCTTGCGCGAGAACGGTAATAATTCGGCCATAGTTTATAATTTCCGTTTCCAGAAACATACTAGTTGCGAATCGTTTGATACTATTTAATTTGATACGATGACCTCGAGCTCAAAAAATAATTTAAAACTGCGATCCTGGGAGTTAAGGCCTGAAATTTGAAATTCGGGCGTGTACAATTTTTCTTCCTAAATTGCCTTAAAAATGTTCTGTATGTATGAAAATAATTCATAAATACATCGAAAAAAAATAGACTTTTAGTGGCAAAAATGGCCAAAAACGAACATTTTCGTTATTTTTTGGAGCACTTTAAGGGTGAAATCGAAAAAACCACAATACAGGTTTTTTGTTATCAAATATGCATTATCTGTGAAAAAATCAAATTCCTTTGAAATAAGGCGCAAAAAAATTAGACTTTAAAAAAAATTTTTGCTCGCGTCAACTTAATTACCGGTTGGTCGAACATGCTTTGAAAAAAAATTAGAAAAAAATGTCTTCCAGAGATTACGAAACTACTATTCCTGAAATTTTTATAAGATTGTTATGAGAAATAAAAAGGTATGACCCTCGAAAAAGCCTTTCCAGCCTATACAACCCCCTTAAGTTCAAACTGAGCACAATATCTAGTGTATAATAAAATAAAATTGGTCCGAATCAGACCATTTTTTGATTTTTTTTCTGAGATTACTGAAATTGTTTTATTACCAGTTTTTGTTGAAAAATTGGAAACAATGGTCTAATTCGGACCATCTTTTAATTTATTCTCTCTGAATATTGTCCTTAGTTTGAGCTATTTAAAAACTCAATCGGATGAATTGTTTCCAAAACCGAATTCAATAAATATGTTGGCTAAAAAAGTAACATAAAAGCCCCAGCAAGTACGTAATAGATATGGATTAAGGGCGCTCACTTGATAGATCTTGACTATATGAATGATACAAACGACGCGGGATACTAGCACCCAATCAAAACCTGGATTGCTGAATAAGCTAATTTCATTGGTCTCACTATATTTTCTATAACTAAAAATTAAAATTCTAAATATAAATGTCGGAATGCAAAATATTACCTTTCAACTTCTTTATGCAGAAAAATTGAAATTCCAACTGCCTTAAGCTTTCTCTTTAAACAACGTTCAACATAATAGCTCCACAATTGTGGCTCTAGTGCCTTGGCGGAAACTTTTTTATATGTCACACGGCGCTTAACTGTCAAATTATTAAAAAAGTTTGTTCCAGAACAATAACCTTATAACTTTTGACAATTTTCAAATATTAGGCGGTTATGTCCATGGGCGGGATTATTTTAGAGCGGATTCAACGTTTTCTTATCAAAGTTTACTGTACCTTAATATTTAAAAACTTAATATTTAAATAACTGGTATATAATATTTTACCTTGACTCAAGGCCAATCGTTTTTGCCTGTCAATTATTTCATTGATCGATAATCTGTTCAGCGACAAGATTTCTCTCTTGAATGCGAAACTTTAATGGAATTCTTTCCTCATCTGGAATCTATGACGAATAAAATTGGTCTCGTTGGAATACTCTATTTTTGTGACACTTTTTTGAACGAACTTTTGCCGAGTTTTGATGTGAAACATCCTCATCTTCTCGATCTGGAAAAATTTTGTAAAAATTCAGTTTCATACCATTTTTTACACTACAGACTATTTGGAATAAGAAGATTTTTGATCATTGCGAAAATATCTCTTTCGTTTCACTCAAAATATAGATTCCCTCTAGGGCTACCTTGCGCTCACTGATGACCTCTAGTTCAATATTCACCGTCTCCAGGACACTGATAATTGTGCATTCTTTTGGTAAAATCATTGAAATATCCACCTTCCGGTACCGTTAAGCTATACTTTACCGGTCTAATTTTGACCTATCCGGTACATCCGATAACGTTACAAAAAAACTCCTATCCAGGAGAAAAACCTTCGCTTTGAAGTCAGCTTATTTTATTTTATACCGCTATTTTGAACCTCCATAGAACCCGGGACTAAAAGGTCAACTTGCGCACCTCTTAATATTTAAACCCGTTTTTGTTAAATCTCAAAAACCTAAACAAATCCTTGAGTCTGTAAAATGACACGAAAAATTCTGTACAAGATGGGCCAATAAAGTCGGTACCCATTTTTCACTTTCAAAATTTCTTATTTCAAATCGTCTAAACAATATTTTCCCGCTCATTTGGCAAAGGTTTAATATAAAGATGTCAGTGAACCCTAAAACTTTCATTCATATATTTGAACGCAGGTGACTAGCAGCATAAATTAATGGACCATAAATTTATGGACCAATCTCTAGGGTCATTTTGGTTTCTTATACAAGCATGTCCAAAAAACATTTTAATAAATTCCCTAAACGTGCAAAGTAAAGATGAAGTGAAAGTAATTAACAACTTAACTGTAAATTTGCTTTAAAGAGATTCGTTTGAAAGATTAAAAAACTATTACCGAACGCTTAATCACCGCCCTTATTAAATAGAAAATTCAATCAGAAAATATGACTGAGTGCCAATGATGTTAAACCCTTGCTAGGTCTATGATCATATACAAGCATGTAACGTTTTTGCTTATTTTTTCCAAATTGCATAATGTTGTCTATTCTGCCATATGAGAATAATCAATTTTGGTCGTTTAAAAGGGGGTAGGTGTCGCTTTTTTGTACCTTTTCAATTCACGCTTCAGAACAGTTCTAGGGCAGTTGTACAAAATCTGAGGATACTCGTTTGTAGATCTAGCCTTCGTCTAACGAATTACACATCTCAAAGTCAACCTTGTTACATCACACCACCAGGTGTGTGAGTCTATTCTAGAGCACTAAACGGTTTTTTTTAAATCTAATTCTTCTTCTAGACCCCACATACAAAGCGTCTCAATTTCACAAAGTAGCGGGAATAAATGATGAACAAAAAAGTGATTGAGAAGGAATTTTTTCGAATTTTAGATTTTTTTCTTCGTAGAATCTCCACTTAAACGCCGATTTTGGACCGTTTTTCCGATACTTCAACTCATATCTTCCTTTTTAGGACGAGTTTGAATGAAGCGCATTTTTTCGCTAAGGTAGATAATAACATAATGTTGCAAAGTAGATATAATGCTTAATGAACTTTATTTATTTTTGGGTACTTAATGTTAATTAAGTCGCCCCAGGAGGGCGGACTTTAATTATCATTAAGTAAAAAACAAATAAATAAAGATCATTAAGCATTATTTGCTTTTGGCATTATATAGTAACGGCCTGAAAGTTGTACACAATAATCAACACGAACATTTTATTGAACGCTGAAAATGTAAAGGAGGAAGGGCTAAATCAAGCCCACAACGGCCATGCCCATGTCTGAAGAAGCTTGGAAAAGGCCATCGGTTTCTTTAAATTTCTGAATTAAAAGAATACGAAATTTTTGATAAACGTTACAAAAAAAAAATTATTTCTATTTAATTTTTGAAAAAAAATACTGTTTTTCTCATGAAATAATTTTCTATTTAATTGCCAAAAAAAAAACTTACCTTTTTTCCATTAATAGTGAAAAAAAAAAAATATTTAAGTCCAAAAATACTTAATGGAGATTAAGCCTTGGATTTAAGTTTTAAGATCATTAAGTTCTCAAAAAAACCCCCGTACTTCACTGTGTTCTAAGTAGAAAATTTGCATTAACCTCCATTAAGATTTACTGTTATATGCGGTAAAAGTATGATGAGAAGGAATTTTTGAATAAAATTCCTAGAATTTAGAAAATTGAATGAAAGGTGAACGGAAATGAAAAGTTTCGAAAAAAAAGTTCGTCTGATCAGAACAAAAGTACACAACAATTGAAGCTGATGATTCCACTGATCAAAAAGTTGGCTTACAGCTAATCAAATTTTCTACCCAATCAGCCGTCAAATTCGATAATTGGTTTAAACATTTTTGGCTAAAAATAATTGAAATTTCTAGAATTTCGATTAAGACCATTCCAGATAATTTTAATGTCTGCATCGTTTTCGGTGGGTCATATTCACCAATAAAAATGTTCTTCAGGATGGCGCCAATAACCGGTTTTATGCGGGTTAAGCAAAAAATATTCGAATTTGAACAATTCTAGATTTTGTTCTAGATTGTTTTTGAAAAAAATATATTGCCACTCGCATGAGAGTCCTTGGTTCAATCTTATGTCATAACCGATATTAATATATCATAAATATTCTAATAAGGGCCTCCAAAAAAAACCGACACCCTACCCCTTAAACCAATTCAAAACGGTGGAAATCAGATTTATGCAAATTGGAAAAAAAGCAAAAACGCGTTACATGCTGTAGACTAAGTCTTATCGAGCAATGCCTGGTCCTTTAAAAATTATTTGGCAATGTCTAAGAATAGGGATAGTTATTTAAAAAGTTACACTAGGCAGTATGATCGATATGATTGAATTAAGTTTACTCGGGATTCCGGCCCTTTTTTATTACACGGTGAAACACACGAGCTGCAAACCACGTGATTTGAGACAATTGGCTTGGCCAATGAACGCCTCCGACTTGGCGCGAAAAAAGTTGAGTTGTAGTTAAGTTTATCGAGTTTAACTCGTAGACTCGATTTCGGCAAGTAGTGACCATTTCACCATTTATCGCATTTTACGACGCTTAATCATTAATGACAAGATCAGTTATAAAGTTACTGATTAACTTTAAGACAAAATGACGTTTGTGCGTTTATTTTTTAAATTTTTTACTGTATTACAGTAAAATTTTAAGATTTTTTTCATTCATACACAAAAGCCCAAAAATAATCACGTGACCGTTTATTCAAGAAAAAGCTCGGTTAAAATTAATACTTGTTTTTTTCAAAAATCGCTTAAGGGGGTAGTGTCCGCAAAAAAAGTTAGACTGAAAGTCTGATATAGTACTAAACCACCCCAAAAAAACGATTTGTGATAGTTAAAGTGCTTTTTTGTCATGTTTCTCCCACTAGAGGGCGATCATTTGTGTGTCAAATTAAGCGGCTTCTTCTAATGAGCCAAAAAGTTCGTTGGTCTTTTGTCTGACTATATAAAATACAGTCAATAACCTAAAAAGGTGGTATTTTGGCCGGTTCGGTACCATTTATCGAAATCCGCTCATCAGAATTTGTTTTAACTATGTTTATTTGATTCCTCATACAATTGGTGAACAATAAACGTTCTACATTTTTCACTTACGTCATCAAAAAAAATTAAACACTTATGAAAAAATGCTTAAAATCAGTATTTTCAAAAATTAGAAGGAGTAATGTCTGCAAACAATTTTTTGATGACGTAAGTGAACAATGTAAGAACGTATTATTTGTTCACAATTGTATGAGGAATAGAATAAGCATAGTTAAAAACAAATTCTGATGAGCGGTTTTTTAAAAAAATGGTAGCCGAACTGGCCAAAATACCACCTTTTAAGGTTATCTACTGTATTTTTTATATAGTCAGACAAAAAACCAACAAAATGTTTCTGCTCATTGAGAAGCCATTAATTTGACACACAAATGAAGGTGATCGGATATCTGATTTAGGAGAAACGAGTTCTTCCGTTTTCGACTCTTTGGTTCGACTCTTGCCCCCTCTTAGTGGGAGAACCAGATGATAGAAAAAGCGAACGAGACTATCACCAATCGTTTTTTATGTGGTGTTTTAGTATTAATATCGATTTTCAGCCTTAAAGTTTTCTTGCGGACACTTTAAAATACTTTTTAAAATAAGAAAGGGTTCTTTAGAAGTTTTTAGACTTTTTTCCATTACACCAAATTATGGATTATTTTGTCACGTGATTTTTATTCGAGACTTCGATGTTATGAGAAAAAAGTCTTAAAAACGTTTTAAAGTTCCATCAAACAAATGTTTTTGACGTATTTGAGTACTTTTCAAATTACCGTATATGGTGTATCGTATATCAAATTAGCTTCAATTTCAATTCAAAAAAATAAGGTTTGGAATATGTCATAAATTAATCCTTATTTCTTGAAAATAAGATCACGTGACGTTTTTGGAAAATGACGTTATGTTCAAAATTCTTAGATTATGTGTTTATATAGTCCTCGAAATTTTTCTTGCGTTTAATTTGAAGTACTATTTGGGTACTTGAGCCAAAACCTTATTTCTTAATTTGAAGGTCACGTGATTGTTTTTGGCCTTGGTGTAATGGAAAAAGAAATCTTAAAAACTTCTAAAAACCTCTTTACTTTTTTTCAAAAAAAGGTTTTAACCTGTACGCACTCATCGTACACTATTGTACGAGATTGTCGTTTTCGACCACGAAGTGCCTGTAGAATTTTAACCGCTGAACATTTATTTTTTGAGATTCACCATGATTATACAAAATTGTCTGAAAAATTTGAATATCAAATTTAAAACTGGATTGCATTAATACCCTCTGACTTAAACCGCTCGAAAGACAAAACAAAAAATATATTTGAGTGCTCCTCTTTGAGTCAGGAAACGACTCAAACAAACCACTCTCACATTTTAGTGTGCAAAAAATTTTGTATCGTTAAAATCAGGGGAAACTCAAAATTGTGCGAGAATTCCGAATATTTAGATTAAAATGCTTGAGATATTTTTTTATGAAGTTATAGCGCTTGAAAAATGAGAAACGGTTTTTTTTCGAAACACGTTTGATCTCTAAAAACTTACGATAAAAATTTATCGAGTAGTTATTATGATTCACGAACCCTAATCACTGATACCAAATTGTTCGGTAATTCCAACTATCTTTTTAAAAAATAAATCCGCGACTTTTATTTTGCCGACGCTGAACGCGTAATCTTTTTACGGTAGAGTTTATTAAATTTCGAAAAAAAACCTAAAAATTAACTTGTAAATTTATAAAAAATCATATATTTTAACTCGGGTATGATAATATATCAACCCCACTTCCGATAAATATTTCTCTAGTATAAATATATTTCTCTTGAAGTTTAATCAATCACAGCCTTCACCTCTAATTAATTTATTTTTTTTGATATTTTTTTTGATTTTTATTCTTGTTTTGAATGAACACCGGGCCCTGATATTCGGGCACTGCGGGGATAAGGACGCTCTGCCCACTGTCCGGCTGTGGAGATATCCTTTCCGATTGCTCTCTATATCATTTCAAATCATCCCTATATATCTGTATTTTGGATAATTTATGACATTAAAAAATGGGGACTAGAGAAAAATAGAAAAATTTTCGAAAATTAAAATTTACAAAATATAAAAAATCTCGAATAATGCTGATCGTAAAATTTGTTTTTTAAATATGTTTGTCAAGAAAATTATTTAATACTTAAATGTGATTAAAATGTATATTAAATGTTGTTTTAAATATAGACATTCGAAAATTCTCTCGGCGTGTGGTGTACCTTTAAAATCGATATATTGCTTTAATAAAAATTAGGTCGAAGATAATTGTTTGAACATATGTGCCTCAGACTTAACTTTTCAATCGGAATAGTGGTACTGCTTTTATGATTATTTGAAAAGTGCCTCTTCAATTATGGTACGAGTGGGTTTTGCGTACCGGGTAAGAA